>LUFD01003689.1:51501-69286 GCA_003025255.1 Cordyceps pruinosa
AAGTCGGTACCAAGAGTCTCAACAACACCTCGGCGCGTCGCAACCGCCAGACCAGCGCGATCAACACGTGGCGGGCGCACATGTGTCGCTGAGCGCACTACCTGCTATACATCTCTTTGTTCGTTTCTATTTTTTTTCTCGTCTGTGTTTGTTGGGGTCCGTGGATAGGAGAAAGCAGTTCCCGAATTAGATACCGCGCGCGGCACAACGCCCCCTTGTGACTTGATCGGTGCCAAATCTGGAAGCGGTGGCTTTGTGATGGGATGTGAGTTGTGTCGAGTCACACAACCAATCCGCGCGCGCATCACACCCGCGTTTTCAAGTCCGCCGTGTCAAGCAGAGTTGTCGAGGTGCTCTGCACCATATCTGCACCCCCCCCCCCTCTCCGATGTACATGCGCGCTCATTCACGCAACCCATTCATGATCAGAATGTATTCAAGATTCAAGCCACCGCCATTGAGAGAGCTCCCACCACACCACCAGGTCCGGGGGTGGCGGCACCGCACTGGACTGTACATGTGATGGCAGGGCGAGGCCTAGCAGAGGCATGTAGCCTCGGCGGCGGGCGCCCCAGTGAAATAAAGTCTATTACATACATGCTTCATCCAGATATACATTCGGCGCGACACGAAAGGGCGGGTGAGTCGAGTACCTTCTCAAGTATCCTCGTAAAGCAACAACAACCCCGCAAAGCGCAAGCCACACACCATACCCGTCACGTTGCCCTTCCTCGACACAGGGCTTTTCCCTCTGGCCCTGTCCCCTATTATTCCTATTATTCCTATTCCTATTCCTATTTTCCATTTTTCCGTTCTCCTTCTGGCCTTCGGCTACTCCTTCTGCGGCCGCCGCCACCACCACCACCCATCGAGAAGCGCCTCCGCCCGCCCGACGCGGCCTACCGCACCGCCACACTTCTCCATTCAGTCACTCAGGCAAGCAGCCCTATTCATCGCATTCACACAATAGACAATGGCACAATCCCACGATCCGCGGCACCAAAATCCATTTGTAGTCACGTCAAGTTTTATTATGTTTTTTGTACGCTTGAGGCTGTCCTTCTCGGTCCCGGAATTTTTGCAGGTTTTCTTCCCTTGCCATCCATCGTCTTGGTCATTGTCCGCCATCTGGCGTCACAAGCCACATCCGCCACCATTCCGATTCTTTTTCGCCTCCTCCTCTGCCATGCGCCCTTTTGGCATGCTCTCCCATTATACTCCCTCCGAGGACCGGCGTCTCAAGGTTGCCCTTGAATATACAGTAGTTCTTCACTTTGCTTTTGTGCGCAAACCCCAATCGCGCTAGAGTACAAATCCACCATGGGAACGTAAATAGCGGTTGAAAACACAGGCCGAACATGAATGCCCAAAGCCTCCGTAAAGGCTGAAGAAAACAAGAATCCTTGGTATCTTGAACAAGAAAAAACTGAAAAAGAAAAGAGGAAAAGCAACGCCACGCAAAGTGCCAAAAATGTGTGATAAGAAATAGAGCATGCCCAATGTCATGCAAGATGCGCCATCAAGTCACGCTGGTATGTTCGCTTGATACGGGTAACCGCGAGTTGCCGTCACCGTTGGTTGTGATAGTATATGTAAACGGGTCGCACTGCCGATGCGCCCATGTCCGGGTACATCGGTGGACTGTGTGTAGTTACCAGCCCTTGGAGTGGTAGCCGTCAAAGGTATCCTTGTTGAAGTACTGATTCCAGCTGCTGGCATTGGCATCCTCACTCTGCTTCATGCAGGGCTTCTCCGGGAACTGCTTCAGGTTGGCCACATCGTGCGATGTATGGCGGCGCTTAAGGACAGCATTGGCAGTCGACGTTTTTTGCTGGCGCTCCCAGAGAAGATGGCGGCGGAGAGACTCGGTCAGCTCAGTCGCAAGCATATTGCGGCGAGTTGTTCGCGGTGACAGGGCTGCGTGGGCGTGGGCGTGATTGGTCGGCGCCACGATGGGCTGGGCGCTCGAGCGCGGTACCTCAATGATGGGCTTGAGGTTGGAAGGCCGCATGCCCTTCATCATCAGCGGGCCCTCGTCGCTATCGTTGGGAGAGGCACCCAGAGTTGGGGCGCTAGGTCCGGCTCGCGAGCGCAGGATGGCGGAGGCAGAGTGCGAGGCCTGGTTGCTAAGGCTCTTCTGGCGCTCGCTCTGCGCAAGCATGAGAGTGATGAGGGAGGGGCGGGAGACAAGGTTGGCCTTGGACTCAACGCGCTGGAAGAACTTGTCGTCGATACTCGATTTACCGCTGTCCTCCATGGAATCCTCCCAGTCGGAGGAGTCATCGTCGTCGTCAATGGCGCTCTCGTCGACGTAGTCATCCTCAGTATCCGAGTCAATTGCGCTCTCCGCCTCGAGCTGCGGGTTGCGGTGCGTGGGGATCAGGGCCTGCTTCATCTTGTGAGGGATGACAGCTTTGGTGGGCTGGATATCACTCTTGGTAGAAGCCGACTCGGAGGAGCCGCCAATCTGGAACATGGCCTTTTTCGGAGGGGGCAGCAGACCGGACTTCTCGACGCTCATGCCCTGCTCGCTCGAGGAGCAGGAACCACCGAGAGCAAACTTGGCGGGTGCCTTCTTCTGGGCGACGGGCTGATGAGCGGGGGCGGCCTCGGGTTCGGGGATGGCGGCTTCGATAGAGCCAGCCTGCGAGGGCTGAGGGAACGAGTCGCGAACAGGGACTTGGGAGGGCGCGGGGACACGCTTGTCGGCGGCAGGCTTGGGAAGGGTAGCCATGGTGGAGGTGGTGGTCTCGGCCGGGGTTGGGACGGGGGCGACGGGAGCAGTCTCCTTCTTGAGGGTGGTGAGGGGAGACGTGGCGGTGGGAGCGGAAAGAGGAGCGGTGTCGTTGACGATGGAGACGACCATCTGCTTGAAGTCGTCGGAGCTGATGTGGCGGTCGCGTCTACCGCGGCTGCTGGTTGAGTCGAGGCGGCGTATCCTGGGGCGGAGGATCTCGAGAGGGGCCGACTCAGAAACGAATTCGGTGGCGTCGTCGTCAAGGAGGGAGTCGACACTGCCAGAGAGTTGTGGAAGGTCCTGGGGGCGCCAGGAGGTGGTCAGTGGCGAGGCGTTTGTGTTGGATGTGGTGGTGGAGGCGGCGGCGGCCTCTTGTCGCTTCTCGCGGTCGACGAGCTGTTCTCTTTGCCAGAGTCTCCAGCTGAGGTTTTCTAATCTGCGGCCTTGCTCGAGTGAGTCTGCACAGCGAGAGAAGACTGCGGGAGGGTTCCTCGGTCAGCCCATGATGCGAGGGTAAACGGGGGCGCGGTCGAGCGCAAACAGGGCCCGGCGGTGCTTACCAGTCCACATGCTATACAGGTTGGCAGGGTTGGCGGTGTCGACCTTGTGGATAACGTTGGCATCCACTGTCAATACGTGCGTATCTAATCTGTGCGGCATCGTTGTGGGTGTTGCCGCGATGCTCAAGGTCGGGTTTGAGCAGCGTGGTGGGCGGACGGGTGTGGGAGTGGCGTCGAGCGTGCCGAGCGGGGAGTCGCTGGCGGGTGTTGAATCAGGAGATGCTGTTCAGGTCGTCACCAGAAGCGAGGAGTCATTCGGATCTTTGGTGTAGCGGCTGGCCGGGTCGGTGATGGGAGTTTGGGACGGCTGGACGGTGGCGGTCTGTATGGCTGGAGGTGTACAGGTGGCGGTGATGGAGGTTGTTTGGATCCGGGTTGGCGAAGAGTATAGTCGATGCGGAGAGAGTAGCCGTGGAGGAGGAAGAGGAAAAAAAGGAACGAGAGTCGGCAAGTCTGGGGAAGCGAAGCGGTTTATCAAGTTTGCATGGCGTAAGAGTAATAAGATGACGGGTGAGCATTGGGGCGCTGCGTCCCTCTTATTCAGAGACTGCCGCGGACGGGCAGGACGGGCACAGAGGAGGCACGGGCAAGAACCGGGGGTGGTGGGAGGTACCTTTGGGTACGTTGGTACTTGGAGGACACGCCCCAGCCGAGTTGGCCTGGCACTGCTGGCCCTGCTGGCACTGTGGCACCGTGGCGCTACGGGACCGCCGTGCGCACACTGTGGAGGGGTGTCCCCTCTGGCCGCCGGGCCCCCTGCCAAATTACACCCCTCCCCTCCCCTCCCCTCCCCCCTGCCCCAGCGCTCCAAGCGGTACTTTTTGGGCATTTCTGGATTTCTGGATTTCTGGGGCGCCGCACCCAAGCACCCAAGGGAGGCCAAGGGAGGGGAGGCCAATTTGGGTGCGTCCGGGGAGCAGCCGGGCGCGGTCATCAGAGCTGCGCTAGTCCCGCTCGGGCAGTGCTGCTGTTTTGGGCCAGCAGGTGCTGCCTACTCTAGACTAGCCCCTCGCACCGCTGCTAAGCCCCTTTCGGCCCTCACTAAACCCCGTCCCAGCAGTAAGGAACCAGCCCTGCCTTGCGTGGCCTTGTTACCCTCCTCCCAAACCCCATCACATCATCACATGGCTTTTCCGACCCGGAGCTGGCTGGCGACACCTGGCCTGGCGCTGCTGAGCATTCCGTTTTCCTTTTCCACAGGGCCCTCTCTGCCTTTGGCCTCCCGTGGCCGAGGCCTCCCTTCCAGACCGCCCAACCCCTTTCTCCTCCGCCCGCAAAATGGACACCCGACGCTGGCTGCCTGCCTGCCTGCCTGCCTGCCTGCCTAACTCAACCTCTTTTTCTTTCCAGTCACGCGGCGGCCACCTCCCCGAAACGGTTGCGGGCACGCACCGTTTTCCTTGGATGTCTCTCAACACGGAACGCTGCTGGGCATGGCCGCACGCAGCGACCGACCCAGATGCCACGTAGACACAATCGACAGCCTGATCAAGCACATCTAAACACTGGGGAAATCGGACAATAAAGGAACCCATTTCTCTTCTCACCCGGAGCCTCGCAACACGCTCGTTGCTCAGACGCTCAACAGAAACTCTGCAACGGAAGCCGCCCCAGCGCCGCCGAGCGAGAGGCGGGCGAGGCACACGGCCTGGTCCGCTCCCACGCCAGCGCTGCTTCCGGCAGGGTCCTAATTCGGGAGCCGCCCATTGGCCGGCGGAGCCCTAAACGAATCCGATGTTACGTGCCGTCGCGGGCGGCGGCGTGTGCTGCTTGGGGAGGGGGGCAACCCCCATCACCAGCATCAAGGGGGGACGAGGCTCTGAAATCGGCCCCCAGCTGACCTTCTTTTTCTGGGGAAAACAGGCGCCGGGTCGTCAATTGATTTTTTTGCAAGTCAATTGTTTTTCTTTTACGTGATTGGATGCGGCTCTCCGAGGATCTTTTGCAAAACAACAACAATGACAACGACAAACCTTACGCCGGAGTCAAGTCCCAGGTTGCTCCTCCCTCTCACCCTCTCTCTCTCCGCCCTGCAGATTGGCCCAGCCGGGCTGCGCCTGACCCCCCTCTCGCTATAAATACTTTATGAATCTGAGAAGAAAAGGTGGTGGTGCGTGGGTGACTGTGCGACTGGCTGTACCACTGCAGCAGCCAGGGCGGTTAAACATTAATAATGAGAATAAGCATTGTAAATCACTTTGCATCATGGGGTCAGCGCTCCAGCCATGCGTAGCCCCAAGAATGGAAAAACGAACAAGCATAAGCAGCGAACCGCATTGCATTCCTCAAGGAGAGAAGTTGGGGGGCCGCTTCGTCCACACATGTCGTCGTCATCGGGTCCGTAAGATGGCGGAGGGAGACAGAGATGCACGAGGCGTGCTGCGTGTTGTGAAATGCGTATGCGTCAGGATAGAGTCATGAGCGTCTCTGCCCCCTCCCTATATCCCCCAGCCCATTGGATTCAAAGCGTGCCAGCGAAACAGCCCAGGGCCCCGGCGTGGGGGGGAAAGTCACCTGTTGCTTCCTCCTGCAGCTTGGTTTATGTGTTGTTCGCCGGGTCGCTCACGCAGTGGCAAAAAAGCACGGCTTTTGTCCCTGGCGTGAGCATCTCTCTCAGACAAGGGAGGGGAGGCCGACCGCAGGGACGGGAGCCTTCTTCCTGTCAGTGCCAGCAATGCTGCCGCGTCTGCTGTCAACCTTGGCCTTGCCCCCTTGGCTGGTTGTTCTGCCCGGTTTGCCCATCAACCACCCCCTCCCCCCTGTGGCCGGGTCAGCAGGTCATCTGGGCGCCAGACACAGCGTGTCAGAGCCCGATCATGGTTGATTTCTGGCCCTTTGCCAGCTCATCAAATCGACCGTGTCCCGCAACCCACATGACTTGGTCCATTGGCCCAACCACGTTTTTCCGGCCCCAAAAAACCTGGGGGAATGGGGGGCGGGAGCAGAGTGACGCGCGCGCACCATACAACCAACCAAGTCAGCCGTCGTTCACTCACTGACTGACTAGGTTTGGGTTCTGTCTGCAGGAAGCAAGGTCATTTGTCAAAATTACTGCACGTCTGCCGTCGGCTGGCTGCCTGGGGACTTCCCAAGGGGTATCCCGTGTGTCCCTGTCTACGATTCATCGTCGTCGTTTTGTCTTGTCCCCCGACCGGTCCTTTATTTCACTTCGGGACCATGCAGCCTGCTGCTTCTCAAACGTCATTCGTTCTTGTGCACCCGTCAGCTGGGGAGCGGTGGGAGGAACAGAAACTGCCGTGCCGTGCGTGGTCGGTCGGTAAGACGGAGAGTTATGGACTTCGCCCCGGCCCCAAGTTCTTTTTGCAACGTTTCCCCCAAAGTAAAGCGCAGGGGTTCACGGGAAACGCCCATTATGGATGCCAAAGCCATAGGAGAAGGCAAAGAAGGAAAAAAGGCCCCCCCCTCCGCGCGGGCTGTACAGATGGAATAAATTGCGTGCATTGCCGCTACTTCATCAGCTCAGCAAGGGGTCTGACAAAGAAAGGTCTTTTTGATATGCATACGCATTCCTGAAAGAGGGTGCCCTGCCAGAAGGGGTGTGCTGCTGTCGTTGCATCCTGAGATCCTGGGCAAAGCAACCTGCCCTTCCGAACCTTTGAACGGTCATTGGCGAGCCTCATGATAACCCTCCGACCCTCGTATGTTCAATAGCAAAGTGATCAGCACAACAACAAGAGCATTTCTTGCATGTGCCTCCACACTCTCCGTTATTCCTGTCATCTTTCCTCCCCCTTTGCGTTTCTTTTATGTTTTCCCTGCTCGTACGAGAGAGGTTCGCTGAGCCGTACGTTAGCCAATCCTGCTCTCCCCTCCTCCCCCCCTCCTCCCTTGCCCTCCCTCCCCTCCCTGGAAAAATCAACCAGGTCACCAGGTTGCGCGAGCCGCCCCGGAAAACCCGCTCTCCTGGACCCGGGGAAGGGCAGCCGGCGCTAGGCCAATGCAAGCCACAAGCGCGCCAGCAGCCCGATCTTTTGCGGTGAGGACACAAGGGTGACATGCAGCTGGGCTCTCCCGACGTCGTTCTCGTACCGGGTAGCCTTTTGAATCAGAATCACGACGTTGTCCTTGGAACTGCAGGGTTTCTCTGTGATTTGTGGCTGACGGGAAGACGTTGTGGCTTTTTTTTACCGTGCCTGCAGCCGGTGGGCTGAGTGTAACAAGCAAGATGTTTGGGATCTCTCTGGGGCCGGGTTTCTTTCCCTGGGCATGTTTTTTGTTCTCTTGCGTGGCCAGGGGTCAGCACATCACCAGCAAGGGCTGTTCACGCCATGGGCAAGGATTTGACGTTGCAGTCCAATGTCCCGTCGCCCAATCCGAGCCAGGTCCGTTGGACTGGTACCGACGACGACGTCCCAGGCCAACTGCCCCATGTTGACTCTTGTTTCTCTGGAACCTTCCGAATTCGAGACGGCTGCCTGCTTCGGCCTGGGGTCAATGCGTGCGCAGAAAGCAAAGACAATGTCCTAGAGCTGACGCGCAGCAGGCCGGCCGTCTCTTCTTCCCCAGCCCAGTTCCCGTGTCTCTGGCCGACGACAATCTGCACTTGGACGTTTGCCCAAAACAGCAGACGGCAGGAAGGCGGGTGGGGGGACGGGAAGACGGGCTTTTTTCTTTTCTTCCAGACGATGCAAGACAACGGGCCAGGGGTGGGGAAGAGAGGCGGCTTCCTGGTAACAAACAGGAAAAGAAACAAGTCATCTTATCTGTTGTTGGATTATCGAGCAATTCCAGATACCTGGACCACGGGCCCAGCCAGCCAGTTACATCGTGTAGCGGTGCTTTTTCTTGTTGGGCAGGTCGACAGCGGGCCGTGCCAGCACAGGCGTTGCTTTTTGTGCCTGCCGCGCTGACACATATACGTTTGGGAATAAGAGGAAAAAGAAACAGGGCGGGGAGTTGGAGCGTAGGGAATGAAAATGAAAATCGGAGAAAAAATATTCCAAAGTAATGGAAATTATTCTTTAGCATAATAGTTCAGTGTTATAGTCTCAGGCACCGCTATATGAGGAACGAAATACTGACTCGAACCGTCACTTGACATCCGGGACAACACTTCACCATGCCTCTTCTGCTCGCCGAGGGCAGTGCCTGCCTTATGCCCTTCATGCCTTTGCTCCGGATAGCTGGGACGGGGAGTGGCGCGGATTTGCGGTGCATACGTCCACGCACTCAGGGGCGCTGGAGCGTGCCAAGAATAATGCAGAAGAAATATGAAAAAAGGGAAGCGAATAAAATAAGCATCAAAAGAAAAACACACAATGCACACACGCCATCAAACATGGTGCCATCCGTCGAATGACCAGGGGCACGGCCCGGCGGCCTGGGATGGATGGACGGCCCCGCCTGGGCCGGGGCATGCTCAGGTTATTCCACGGCAGTCCTTTTTGTGAATATTTACAAAGATTTCCTGGATCGCTGTTGTCCTTTCTTTCAACAGCGTTGTCCAAGACAGAACTCGACTCCCCTCTACATACTCGGGAACGCGTGAAACTCTCTCATATATCACCACCATCCATCATATATCGTCCATCTATCGCCGTGTGACGGTCCACCACTACAGCAATAAGGGAGAAATCAGAAATACCAGTCACTATTCCTTTTATTATTCCTTTTCCTGCTTCTTTCTCTCGCGTCCTTTTTTCCTTCTTCTCCCTGGCCTACCTGAGGCTGTACCGACGCTCTGGAACGACGGCGCGACTCGTCATAAATGACAGATTCGCGATGGCACGCCAACACTCACACACACCCAGCCACGGAGTGTGACCCGACGCTCCGGGCCCTTGGGTCTCACCAGTGTAAATCATTGCTTCTGGGCGGTTTTGATTGTCTTGTTCCCGCGAGGAAACTGCGCCTTGCCCCTTCAGGCTGCCGAGCCAGGAAACAAGGGCCCCCAGCCAGACGCAGTCGAACCAGCCCGTGGCTTTGCAAACCTCTCACATGTTTTTTTGCCGGTGTACTTGCAGGTGGCCAAGTGACTGGAGCCCGGAGTTTGCGGTTGCTGGTGAGCCGCGGCGCACGCCACCGACAGCCAACAGCGCCGTAGTTGTCTACAATACGCCAATACGAGAGGACAGATTCAGGCCGCAATCCTCCTCCCGCCATCAGCACGACCCCGTCGGCTTCCTCCCTCGACGTCAACGGTCAGAGTTTTGCTAGCCAGCGGGCCGCTCTTCGGCGCCCGTTGCTCGCTATACTACCCATCCGACCCAGCATCGCCAACGTGCGCCGCCTCCGCAGACCACTAAGGTCGCGCATCAGGGTGCCGTTCAGAAGCATCACTCAACCGCGCGGCCAAAAAGGGGTTAGTACTTACATAACACTAGGCTTAATTAGGTAAAGTGTTCTTATATTAGTAGGTCTTATCTAATTCTATTACTTCTAATTAGTTCAATCTAGCTCTACTCTCCATACCCTCTCTACTACACTCCCCTCCCTACTTAATTAATTTAGCTAATTAGGTATTATTAAGCTCTACTATTAAGTAGGCTAATACTATTAAATTTAACTTAGTTTAAATAATATTAACTATTATTATAAATTTTTAGTTTAAGTTTATTTTTATCTTCTACTTCCTAATTAGCTATTATAGCTATAGCTATAAGGCCTCCTTAAGCTATAATTTATTCTATCTAGCTATATAAGTAGGTCTAGAATTAGTATATAGGTTATAAGTAGAGCTTTTAAAGTGCTAAGTAGAGCTACGAAGAGGTATATATAGAGTTAATTTTTATTTACTTAGAGCCGCTTTTATCCTTTTTAAGCTAGTTAGACCTACTTATAGAGGGAATAACCTTTTTCTGTTGAGGTGTAAGTGTAGTAAGGCTAACCTGATTAGGTATAGAGCTAACTAAATT
Organism: Cordyceps pruinosa; assembly: GCA_003025255.1. Taxonomy (NCBI): domain Eukaryota; kingdom Fungi; phylum Ascomycota; class Sordariomycetes; order Hypocreales; family Cordycipitaceae; genus Cordyceps; species Cordyceps pruinosa. The sequence continues at coordinate 61,674 of LUFD01003689.1, forward strand.
AGGTATAGATTTATATCACGTGCCGCGCGGTTGAGTGATGCTTCTGAACGGCACCCTGATGCGCGACCTTAGGAGGCAGGCCAAAGCTACGAATACAACCAAAAGGAAACAAACAGGCAACGGTGCTGTGCTCTTCCTGATCAGCTGGTTCAGCATTAGAGCAAAACCACCCACCGGTTCGCATACTTGTCTCGCCCGGCCTTGAGGATTCTGGTGACACTCCCCCTTGCCCCTAAAAAATCCGGGGGGAGACCTGTGCTGCTGAATTGCTCATTCCAAGACATGAGGGGAGCAGATTCGGCCCGTAGTTTAGAATGCGCATCATTTCAAAAACCAACCATTCTTTCACATGATGTGCATCGCAAGCCGCCCCTCCTCTTCCCCCCCTCCATCGACAGATCGAGGGAGGGAGACTCAGCGCAGCAGGGGGTATGCAAGCAGCTGGGAGCCAAAAAGAAGCTCGCATGCATATACGGGTCCCATGTCAAATCTCACAAAATAAAAGTGACAGATTCCAGGTGGTTCTCTTTGACGGATCGACATTCGATCCAATGCAATGCAGGACGATATTGTCTTTGGCGTTCATCTCGGTAAACCGTGGAGCGAGAGGATTTCAAGCGCGCGTAGATGCCGGCCCTGCCGTGCCTCCGGCGTCAGTCATACAGTTGGTTCGGACAAGCCGGGTTGGCATTTTCACGTCGAGACGGGCATCACACACGGCGCACGCACCGACCACTCCGCAAAAGACATTTGGTTTCTATACGATTCCGATCAACAGGCTTATCCGCGTAGCACAAAGGACCTGGGGAAGAAAGGGATCTGCTTCCGTGCAACCCAGACGGCCCGTTCGTCTTCGGCGACGGGAAGGGACAAGAGCATTGGAATGGCGGGGGGTTCTCCCGACAGGAGGGGCGTGCAGCCATCAACAGGCCGTCCCGTGTCTGGTTCCCAAACCAAAGGAAATACGCGCGACGGCAAAGACAGGAGGAGGAGTCAAGGCGACCAAGACAATAGGCAAGTGGTGTGGCGGCGCGCTTCAACCAAAAGACGCGTTGCACGGATCCGTCATCTGATGGACAGGTGGCTTACGGGTATGACAGAATGGGCATTCTTGAATGGGCGATCTTCGATTCAAGACAACGACGCGCGCCCGGGCAATGGACAGGCAAGTTATGGCATTGGCGCGTCTGAAAGAGCCAGAGGGGCTGGACTTTGCGACACGAGGGCAACAATAGGGAGGTTTAGCGCAGTCTCCAGCAACTAATGAAAGAATAGGAATATTAAATAAATAAAACCCATAAACAAATTCTTTTTTCAAAGAAGCTCGTTTTCTGCTGACATCCTCTCCTGCTGCGCAAAGTTCCCCCGATCTTCCAAACCATGTCGCCGCCTGCTCCATAGAAGAACGGCATCATGCAAGCTGGCTGACTGCGTCCTCTTTTTTTTTCAGCCCGCAATGATATATCACGACCTGTATTAATATAACGAGGGGCGAAAAAACTTGGGACCCCGAAAGCTCCAGCCCGATCAGTTATTAATTAAACACGGAGCTGACGGGGCAAGGAGGAAAGAAAAACTGTTACTTGCACGAGGGCTGCTCAGCTGGCCGTGCTGTGTACGTAAACGTCCCCTTCGGACGACGGCCTGGCAGTTTCCTGTTTCGGCAGGAGGGCGGAAGCAGAGAAGAAGAACAGGGGCTTTTGCAACTGCGCAGTCCGCCTGTAGCCGGGACGACGGAGTATCTATCCTACGCCTAGAAGCTGGCCGCAAAGCCGGGGGCTTCCCGAAGCGGCTCGGACAGGAGCGATGCATACATCACGGGGGCGGATCGTTCCAGTCGCAGGTTGCCTCCTCCTCCGGACTGTTCACCACGGCGTTCCTGGGGAGGGGGGCCGACCCAAGGAGCCCCCTTCATCACGTAACATGTCCGGCGGCGGTGTAGTAGACGGCGGCGGTGGCGCGGGGGTGAGCAAGGCACCTGATGGTGGCGCTGCCGTCTTCCTCCTTGAACAACTCATCAGACGAAATGGAAATGACGACCGAGCTGAGCAGCCCGCGCAGAGTTCGGCCCTTGGCTGATGTCGACGCATAGACAGCCGTGCCCTTCCTTCTCGCCAGTTCCGCGGGCGGGCAAAGCCCACGCACGCCCCCAATCTACCGTGACAGAACAATGCCTCCTTGTCGCCCCCGATGCAATAGCAGACTTGTGAATAACGGTACCTTTTGTGGCCGTGGCTTGCATATTCAGGTGAGCCTATCCAACATCGTCATGTACCCCCCGAAAAACAAGGGCATTCATTGCTCGCTTATACCGAATGTTGCAGCGCATGACAAGGGGGGGCGACTTGGACCTGGCGAACCACCGCCGGCTATTGTTGCATCCTCTTCGGGCCCTAAATTAAGCGTCCGTCTGGTGTGCTGCCGCTGCTGCCCCTGCAGGGACCTTTTTCTACTGCAGTCTTGACACCTTTGCGACCGAATGAAGACACCCTCACAAGAATAAACGAGATGGTGTTTTACTCTCGGCAGGTGATCACACCTTGGCTCTCCCCCTCTCTCCCCTCCCCTCCCTCTCTCTTTATCTCTCTCCTTCAGCAACGGGGACGAGGTAGTTGACCATGACCAGCTGAATTGATTCGGACCTTGTGCCTGCTGCCTACTGTCTGCTGCCCGCGTCCCAGCCACGCCGAACCTGCACAGGATCCCAGACGTCACACAGCGGACCGCCATTGTTCTGGCGTTTTCGTACCCTTTATTCCCTCTCCTTTGCGGTTGGGAGGTGGCGGGGAGAAAGCAAGCTTCGGCGTCGGTCCGGGCATACCGAGCAGAGACCGACCAGGACGAACCAAAACCTGCGTGGAAATGCGCCCCCAACACGTGAATTCCTAGCAATTTTGCAAGTCACCGAGAAAGGAGCCTATCTTTGACTTTTTTCGCGCCTCCCCTGCCCGCGCCGTTGTTATCTACTATGGAGAACTCCCAACACTCCTGGGCCGACAGCGCCACCCATTGCCGCAGCAAATGACAACGGTTCGATTTCCCATCAAGCCAAAGAGGGTCGGCAATTGCAGAGGAGGAGCGGATGGAAAATCACAAGGGATTCACCGTTTTTGCTATGGACATGGGGTTTATACATTGTTGCCCGACGACTCGAGGGCAGAGCAGGGCCTTCCCATGCCCCCTTGTCCCTTATTATTCCCACAACGTCCTTGTGCGGCTCTGCAAACCGGGAGGTCGGATACTGGGGCAGCTTGTGCACATGGTTCGAATTTGCCTTCAGCAAGGGCATGTGTCCACCGAAAACTTCTGCGCCTCCAGGAGGGGAGAGAAAGCCTTGCGTGGTCGAACAACTACCGGCAACGAACCCGAACAAGTCTTGAAAATCTCTTCGGCAGCTCATTCTCTCGTTGCATCCGAACGGGCAGGTGCATGTTATGGAGCCTGCCAGGCTTCCAGTTCCCGATTCTAGAATTCACCGTCGCCAGGAGGGGAGGCCAAGACAAGCTTGCTGCTCCGCCGTCTTCGAGTCAGGCATCCGGGCACACTGCGTACACGACGCTCCATAATAACAGGAGTCAAAGTATTTCAGTAAATCCATAGCAACGGTCAACGCAGAAAAAAGTCACTCAAAGGCCCCCATTCAGATGCTGGTACGGTGGAGTAGCAAGACATTATTCCTGCTTCGACCGGCTCCGCTGCGTCGTGAGAACTTGGCCCGTCTAAATCGAATTGAAATAAATCGTAGAAATTAAACCAGTTTATGCGGAGGAGCCTGAATAATATATTAAATTAATGGATTCTATTTTGCATTTCTTTCCGTCCCCGTGATCATGGGGCATTTTACCATCAACTCCATCGGATCTCTGGACGCACTCGATAGTCATCTCTCGATGGCTGATGATCTGTCTCGTATTGGTACGTAGCGGCCTCGAATATCCGCGGACGAATGCGTGTCTATTCTGTCTACTTTCTCCGAGACGCCCGGACCTAACTTGTTGCGCGTGATGTTGGTCTAGTAAGCTCAACGTGGGATCCGTCGTCAGCCATGAAAATGTATAGTATAATAAAATTGCCATTTGATTATTTCCAAACAAATAAGCAAATAAAGAAAATACCAACCTCGTCTATTCCTTTTTTACAAGGAAAACAGAAAAGACCCGTCACAGTGATCGCCCATATAAGCGCCAACACGACTCTGAATGACCACCAGGCCTTGCCGGGTAGCGCGTGACAACCTTGATATATTGACGAAGCGCCCTGGAATAGCCCTCTCCCAGCCCTGCCTTCCATGATTGGCCTCGTCGTTTCCGCGTCTCGGGAATGCCTGCTGTTCCTGGTCCCAATGTGCCATGCTGCGTGGTGCCACCGTGCGACCCCCTTCCAGCGGCGTGCAACGTCCCTTTGCAGCGCTTTGAACGTGGCGGTCCTTGTGATGGATTGAACTTTTTTTGTTACTGCGCCGCGCGCAAAGGCGCCCCCCTCTGATCTACGATATCACCCTCCCCCTGACCCCCCCCCAAGATATCAGCCACGCAGGAGCGCGGGGTCAGGCAAGTTACGGCGGTGACGAGACAGCAGAAGGGGACCAATACTGTCCTATTGATTCCCCAAGCTGTTTCTTCGCACGTTGGGAGGAAGAAGGAATGGTCGCGACACGCAACTGGTCCCTGGGTCTGCGGCTGGACGCCACCACTCGTAACTAGTAGCGGGATGATGGCCGTGGACACACGTGGGCGAGGCCGATCAGTCCCCTTCCTCTCCCCTTGGGCTATTTTCGCCCATCACACCGGGCGCTTCGCGATTTTCGGGCGAATCACGGCGCCGGGCCATCGGTGCGCCAGAGACAAGGCAAGGAAAAACCAGGGGCTTCGAGCTGGGGGCCCTGGGGGTCCTGGGGGGAGGCGATAAGGGATGAGGATATGATGGACGGCCGCCCGGTCTCGTCACACGGGACGGTGCTTCCGGATGCTCAAGTGACCATCCAATCTGATACGTGGCGGGCCACCATCACCACCGCCCCCCCGGCAAGGCACCAGAAGACGTTCTCTGGCCGAGTGCTGTCGCAGTTGGGACACCGGGGAGGGGGTGACGACGACAACCTCTGCGGTCGCTTCGCTGCGACGCTGTGATTTCAGCTCCAAGCCTTGTCCCATCCAACAGGATGGCTGGCTCGTCACGTCAGCCGGACCTGACCAGACCGAGATCGGAGAGACGGTGAAGGGTGAGAAAATTACGGAAAAAATGGCATCACGAGAAACACTTTTATTCCATTTATTCTATATTTTTATATTTGTTTATTCGTTTCTGGCTAGTTACTTTTGCACTTGTTTGCCGTGGACAGATATCATATGATGGGAGCATGTGTCTCGGTTGAGTGACGTGATGGTATTATGTGCTTGACGCGTCTTTGACGATATACGTTTGCAATGGCCGTCTTGTCCAGTGCATCATGCTTAGCAACGTGTACTCTGGGTTCGAGCCGTGCAATGGGAAAAGTCAAAGCCCATGTAGCGAATAGATATGAGACGTGCATGTTGTGATGTGCAGGTCTGCATTGTATCATCAGTGTCCATGCGTGTCCATGTTTCTGATTGCGACATAGTCGCAGCAAGGGACAGTTCATTTTCTTTTTTAAACCCGATTTAAACTATTCAATATTTTTATTTATATAAATTCAACCCCGAATATTCTCATCATTTCTCACTTCCCGGTTTCCCAAGTTGACTTTCTCACGACCCCTTCTTCATCGGTCATGATTTAGGGTTGGGTGTAAGCCCACGTGTTGGGCCTCGTTCCCGCATGCTCCTGCCTATCAAGGAAAAAGAACTTGCGACGAGGCGGCTCACGAACTCAACTCTCATAGTAGCCCAGTGACTGACTGACGTATGCGCACCAGTACTTTGAGCCAGAGCCTCTCTCTTTCGTCTCCCCCCCTCCCCCCCTTCGACCAGGCCGAATCGCGGAGAGCACAAGACCTGTCGCTTTTCTCCTCTCAACCAACCCCAATTACCAGCCGCACATCCGTTTCGGTAACCGCGCAGGGCCGTGGTCGTCGGCCATCACCCCGTCATCTCCTGGCCGCATCTCCAGATCCCACGGCATTATTGGGAACCCCTGCTGGTGGCGCCGCTAGTCTCCCACATCACTGGACATCTTTCATGCGATTTCCCATGGGCATCTTTCATGCTCAGTATTGACAAGGCAACGGGTAATAATTTCCCGTTCCAGCGTCCCGCAGGGGCGATGCGGCTGGGGAGATGGCGGCGCGAGACGCCTTGCACTTGCAACTACCGTGGAAAAACCACGCAAGTTTGAAGGACATGTCGTCGGCCACCTTGAGAGATGTGATGGTGTTTGTCAACGTTGACTTGCAGCCCGGGCAGGGTAACATTTCCGAGAAATACGGCGCGCCATCGCATCGATATGCTATTTCCGATCTCGTTGCATGCACCTTGAAGGACAACTGGCAAGGCCCCTGGCAAGAATAGTAATATGTTCTAAATATTCAAAAATAAAACAGCTTCATTACTTCCAATATCATATTATTACAACATGATTATTATTTGCATGCGTCTTTGTCACCCGTCGCATGCCTGCTGTGGTGACACGAGCCAGCAGCATCATGTAACGGGGGGGGGGGTGAGCTGAAAGCAGACATCCGATGCCCTCTTGTCGCGCACACACGAACCCAGGCGTTGCGAGGAAACATGATATCTGCTGCTGCTGCTCATACCGCAACTTTGGGCAGAAGACAGCGGCGGCGGCGGCGCATGGTTGGGCCGGGGCCTGGCCTACAGACCCTTTCCATCGCACCTGGGGGCACATCACCGCCCGAATGCGCCTCAGACGGAGACGTTGGCTTTCACCGCCAGAAGCTCGCAGACGGATATAGTACATCCCCACCACCAGACGCAAAGCCACCGCTGCATCGGAGGAGGCCCAACGCGAGGGGTGGCGTCTCGCCCAAGAGAAGGGGGGAGCATCTGGTGGGATCGTCGCTCCGAACTCGTCGTACGAAATCGGTCATGGCTGGTACTGTGCATGCTGGCTTGCATATCCGATGCACCCATCGTGGGCAGGAGGCGAAGCGCAACACGAAGAGAGGCCTGCTCTCCCAGAAAGCCATCGCAGCAGCTGAAGAGCTGTGATGCTCGCACGCGCTCATCTCGATGCGAGACCAGCTGAGGAACACAACGCAGTGCCGGCGCTCGTTCGTCGCCGTGCCGTATAGTCCTGTGCGACACACGCAAAGTATACATATGGGTATAGATCCGTACCACCTCCTGGAAATTGCACCATTGCTAGACACCGCAGCGCTCATCGGAGTCGCCAATATCAATCTGCAGCTGCAGGACCTGGGCAAGCCACACACGGCCGGCTGGTCGTGCAACGCCTGTGCATTTCAGCGATCCTCCTTAGCTGCACAGGCGACGTGCACCGCTTCACCATCGCACCCAAGACGCAGCACACCCTTCATGTCGAGTTACGCGGCAGGGCTTTTGTGTCGGTGGCATCGTCTGCCGTAAGCAATCCAGTCCTACACCTCGCATTACGAAGCGGAGGGGGTCTGGAGCGGCGGCACGGCACGGCGCACGGCGGCGGCGGCGGGGGGG
>LUFD01003689.1:69385-93615 GCA_003025255.1 Cordyceps pruinosa
CAGCCGTTGGGATGATGCCGCTCGTACTCGACGCACCCCGTTTATACCTCTCCGACCACTCGTCGATCGAATGCTTGCGGGGACCTGCCGTGCGCTGAGAGTCGTCTCGTGCGAGGGAGCATGACGTTGGCCGGGGAGAGTGGCCGCTCCAACAAGAGAGACATGGTCTTGCTTTCCAGCTGCGCCATCTACTGATGATCCGAAACAGCTCGTTTTTTTCGACGGAACTCCCACTCGATTTCTTTATCCTCCAATAACGACGGCAAGAAGGCAAGTCAAATTCCAGCCGACCACGGCGTAGGGGAGACACGAACCGGCCCTGTGACGAAGAAGGGTTTTTTTCCTTCTTTTCCTTGGTCATCATTTGCGCTGCGCAGGAAGGCGAGCAGTGTCACCCTCACCCCCCTCCTTCGGGGTCAAACTTGAACGGTCACGAGGCGGGTGGCGTTGGTGAAACAGACATCAACTAAGACAAGCAGTTGTGGTCTGTTTTTTTTGCAAGATACATATGTAAGCCACGAAGCTGAGCTCGGGGAGGGGGCCTGTTAACCCGTCCGCTGCAAGCAAACAAACCTCTTCAAAGCAAAGCCGCTCTTTGTCTCGGATGTCTGCTCTCCGGCATTGCATATGGTGTATAAGATGGCCATGCCGGCATGCAAGTCTGGGACCCGAGGCCGTATTTCCTGGCAACGAGGTTCTTTTACGAATCCTTCGCCGAGAAACCATTCGCCCCGTATTCCTTTTTTATTGCAATTTTCTTTTTAATATCGATATGCATAATAGGGGAGTCACCTAGGCTTGAGACGAACGCTATGGAGAGACTCCGTTTTAAACGGCAGAGCCAGCGACATGAATCGGCACTGGCACATCAACTGGCACACGCTGGGTTACGGGAACACAACAACCGGGGCAATGGAGATCAGAATTTGTAGAAAAAAAGGCAAAAAAATCATTATCAAATTCTATTGCAAATTAAACGATTTAAATCTCGAATTCATAACGCCCCCCTCCCCCGTTCCAGGCAACCGCGGGGGAGTGCAAGGGCACGGCCGTTGTGCGAAGCCTCAATGGGGTCGGCTCAATGCTTGTTCGTAAATCGGCTGCCTGCTGAATTTTGTCCCCTCTGCTCTTCGCTCTGAAGATGGCAGCGGGAGGCTTATTGCAGTGTCCGGAGTTGTTGGCGTCGTCGGCAGCCCCGAGCCTGTCTCCCCGGCCTCGCGGAGTCACTTCACCACATTTCCCCAATCTCCGCCGCAACGGAAAAGAATTGCGAATACCTGTACAAATTGCATTTAGGAGCTGCACTAAGACGAATAAAGGGGGGGGACGGCCCGACGCCGCGGGAACACTAGCAGGCCCGGCCTCGGGGGCACATGGACGCTGAGCTTTGACACTTGCTTCAGAAACGCGATTCAGTCGTCTCAAGCGCCTCAGAGCGAGTAAGGGACGCAACGCCCAAGGGCACACCGGCTGTTCCAGCGTACTTGGTCGCACCCTTGGCCGATGTTTGGCGGTGTTCTGGGCAGGGGTGACCGTGGCTCGGTGCGATAACGCATCGGCATCGATGGGGTGATCGGGTTGAGTTCAAGCGCGGAGAACGCCAGCGTCGCTGCCCCCCCGGGGCCATCCTCGCTCTGTCCCTACGAACCGGCCGTCAAGGGTGCCTGAGCGTTCAGCCCAACAGCATCCTAGGATTATGCTTGTAGAAAGGGAGCGTCTGGCCCGGCATTTCTGCGCCGGGCTGGGAGATTGAATCGCCGTGACACCTTGGCTCTGGAGGGGGGGCAACTCCAGAACGAATCGCCAAAGGGATCACCTGATCAATAACGAGAAAACCAGGGTCGCAGACCGAAACGCCGGCAGCAGCAGCCGGGCCTCCGCAACTCGCTACCCACCCAACCTCGCCCGTCATGCACCCTTCACAGCCCGCGACATTCATGCATCAGTTGATTTCGGCAACGAAATCAGAGACAAGCGGCCGCGTCCGCTGATTAGGCTCGCCTAGCAGACTGATGAGCTCGCCGGCGGGAAATGATGGGTGTTTCCCCAAGCGGACCGCTCTCAGCACACGGACCGCAAATCCTGGGGCTCCGGGGCAAGGATTGCGGAACGTGCCTTGTGAGACCCGTTGTGAAGCTGTCAGGGTTCGAAGAATAGCCCAATCGATAGCGCATAGCTGCCATATTGTCGAGGCGTGTAATTAGTGGCAACGTGGGCTGAATAGTCTCTACCGAATCACGGCAAGTTGATGATTCAGTCGGCACATACAACTACGTTGTATTGGAGGCTGAAGCCTATCCGAGCACAGCTTAGGTATTTCCCTAACACTTCTCGTAAAAAGCATTCCCAGCCTTGGGACACCATTGGCCTGCTCGAGTTTGTATTGAGTTGGTTTCGTTCAGATCGTCCTGAACACTGTCGAGGAAGCCAGCAGCCAATCTTGCTGTAGGAGCGGTACCCGTAAGATCCAAAGATAGCGAAGAGTCCAATCCCGGACACAATCCAGGACGCTTCGAATTACTGGACAAAGGTATATTCTTTCTCACTCAAAGTGATGGCTTCTGGCCCCCGAGTTTCCTGTGGGCGTAGACGTGTTCAACTTACAACAACGCCACGCTTCCACGCCTTTGTAGAATGGCTACGGAGAGGTATTTGACATGAAAGAAACCGCCCGAAAAGTAAGAGAACAAGAGCCGCTTTATGTAAGGAGACACCCGGTCTTGACCTTGACGACCATAAGATGATAGATAGGCTGTGACCTGGCCTCGCATGCATATAGGCTGATTTAGCTAAGTGACTGGTACATACGGCCATAGGCAGTAGAAAATATCGCGTCCCGTTTGCTCCGCAGCAATCAAGCTACTGACCGGCAGATTAGTAGTTGGGTCGGTGACGACCAGCGAACACCGGCTGCTGTATGTTTTTTTTCTATTTTTGCCTATTCCTTTTCTTTTTTTTTCTATCCTCCTTCTCTTGTGTCTATTCACAGTTGCGGGTATCAATCGTGGATACAACCAACACGCAGGAGCCTAGACACAGCCGGCTGCCACCACGTGAATGTTGCTGCAGTTACCACTAATAAAGTGCCCAAAACTTCGGGAACGGTAGCGTATTCGTCCTCTGGGTCTGGATATCATCTATCAGGCATGGCCCATTTGTGGTGCGTAAGAGTGCGTGCTGTCAATGTGGCATGCCCTTGGTCGCGTTACGCGGAGACTGCTTCTCGAACTTGCAGTGGTGATGCTACAACAGCTCGTGATTCCGCACATTACGCTATTCCAATCCTTGGTTGGTCGACTGTAGCATTAGGTACGATGCATTGGGCTGCAAGTGCCATGAGCAGATGCAGGACGAGCGATCGCCGCCATGGATGCAATGCAGCATTGCAACCTCCGCACACCTCCTATGTCTTGCACATACAGCAACACCGACAGCCAAATATTCTCTACCTAGAAGCTGCGGCCTCGATTCAATCACTCGAGGTCACGGTTGTGACCTTCCTGCCTTGGCGCCGCTTCGGCGAGGAGCAGATGTGTGTTCCTGAAACCTAGCAGCACTCTATGCCATCTCATCTGCCGTCTTGGCGATTATCGGGAAAGGGTCCGACGTACAGCAGCAGGGTTAGGCTCCTACTCGGAATTCTTCCGGCATTTATGCCTTTTGAATCCTGAGCGCGTACGAGGCCCCATTGCTGCGCTTCGCCGAATCGTTTCCGCAGCGGTTGGTGAAGACCGAGGTAACAGAGTGATGTTAATCCGACGAATATGTGGACTTACCGTCGCCTGCGTGGATGTTGGGAGGCTGTACTAGAACTGGCGCTGTGTTGTACATATCAGCAAGACCAAAAATCCTCGACGGCACGCAGGCCTTCGGTTGACCAAATCCATGTAGAACCTGCCTGATATACTTGACCCTTACGTTACTCAGTGAAGAGGAGTCTTTAATAGCCGAGCTGTAAGAGCATAGTTGCTGGTGGCGGTATCGAAAATGATGTCACTGACATTCACGATCAGTCAAATTACACGAATCAGAACTATCGCTATGATGATATTCACTACATGCACTACATCCTCATCACACCTCCCCAGACTATAATCCAGCATTCACGGGGCAGCATCCCCGCCCTCACCTCCGTCCAGCTTCGCCGACGCAAACTTGCGCGTCGGCGTGCGCCTCTCAAAGAGGAGATCCAGCTCCTCGTACGTGCGGCCCCTCGTCTCCGGCAGCCGGAAGAACGCCCACACCGCCACGGCGAGCGCCGTGGCCCCCCAGACGAAGCCCGTGTAGCCGCCGAGGTCGAGCGCGCCCGGGTTCATCAGGTACGGCTGCAGCGCCTGCGCGGCGACGGACGCGACGTAGTACGCGCCGCGCGCGAGGCAGATGGTCTTCTGCCGCAGGCGCGTGGACCCGACCTCGGCGGGGATCGCGAAGCCCAGCTGCCCGGCGGAGAGCTGGAAGGCGAGCGTCCACGCGAGCGTGAGCGCGGCCTGCGCGCGGCCGACGGCGGGCCGCGCGCTCCACGCGCCGAGGACGCCGATGGCGAGGAGCGTCGCGGACATGGCCGCCATGCCGCAGAGGTAGATGGCGCGCCGGCCGAAGAAGGGCATCAGCGCGAACCAGCTGATGAGGGTGCCGACGAGCGCCAGGGCTGTCCCGCCGGTGTTGAGGTGGTAGGTCTGCGAGGTGTCGAGGCCGATCTGCTGGAAAAAGTACTGCGGTTCTTGTCAGCAACGAGCTCGGCGCGAGGAAGTACAGCGACCTACCGTGGAATTATACGCAAGAGAGGACCCAGACAAGATCTGGCCGGCAAACACCACGCAAGCAATCTCCGTCCGGCGGAGTTCCGTCCCCCGGAAGCAGTCCAGGTAGCTCGTGCCCGCGCCGAGCTTCACCTCCGTCTCGTTGGTGTGGACAATCTCCGCCAGCGCCGTGTCCGGGTTCAGCCTCGCCGAGAGCGTCGCCCTCCTCTGGAGCCTCGCCAGCGAGCGCCTCGCCTCCGCGCGGCGGCCGGCGCGCACCAGGTGCCACGGGGACTCGGGCGCGCGGCACAGCGCGGGCACGAGGAACGCCGGCCACATCCACTGCAGCGCGAACGGGATGCGGTAGCTCCACTCGTCCGGGCGGCCGACGAGCCCGGCGAGCACGCCCGCGGCGACCAGCTGCCCGACGATGAAGCACATGTTGGTCCAGCTCGTGAGGAAGACGCGCAGCCGCAGCGGCAGCACCTCGGACGCGTACGCCGGCGCGCACGCCACGAAAGCGCCCCACGGCAGCCCGCACAGCAGCTGGCCCGCGAGCAGCGTCGCGGCGGTCCGCGCGAAGAAGGTGACGAGGATGAAGCACGAGAGCAGCAGGAGCGCGCCGAGCACCACGCGCTTGTGGCCTAGGCGCGCCACGAGCGCGCCGGTGAGGGCCACGCCCGCGATGCACCCGACCTGGCTGGCGTTGCCCAGACCGGCCTGCCACGCAGCGGAGAGCTGCGGCCGGCCCTTGTCGTCGACGAACTGCCCGTACTTTTTGGCGAACTCGGGGTAGGCGTAGAAGTTGCCAATCAGGATGGTGTCGTAGCCTGAGCGCGCGGGGGGTTGGTTAGCATGGGCGCTGCTGGGAAATGATGTGAACGGAGGAGATGCGTACCCTCCATGATGACACACATGGAGACCATCAGGCACCAAAAGATGGCCATGGGGAAGGCCTTGACGGCATCCCAGAGGGACAGTTCGTGGGCTACTTCGGCCGCGGTTTTGGCCGCCGCCTCGACCTCGTCCGACGCCATGAGGTCTTCGACATGCTCCGCCTGAATAGCAGTGTCTGGTTTCTTTTCCGCGCTCATCTTGGTCAATTCATGCAATGCAATCAGAGGCAAGCCTATTTGGAATCAGCTTTCCGCAGATGCACCCACCATAGACCCGACGGGGAGAAGCCAGACTGCGTAATTGGCGCTCCCGCAACCATCACACCCTCCGAGCGCAAAGTCTATGGATTTGCTCTGTTTACGTGTTATGCAACTCGAAGAGGGGGGCCAGACACTTGCTTGGGGGGTCTGTCGAACTTTAAGCCTCAGGATAGCCTCAACACAGCAGTCTAGCGCAGGGCGAACTTGATCTCGGTCCACCTGTAGGCCAATTCAAGGCGCATCTGATAGCTGACCTGACTGAAATGCGGCAAGCAGGAGCCTAGATGGATGACGGCGTGCCGTGGCGGCGGCGCGATTGGCCGCCATGCGGAGTCCGGGGAAGGACGACAACAAGTTGGGGAATTGCTACACCGACGAGGCTAACGCCATGTCAATGTTCGGGGAAGGTATCCACGGTGTGGCATACCCAGGAAATACAAAGCGTTGAACAATGGTCATCGTCTCGTCGAATGAGATGCTCGGCCGCAGCGTCGACATCGAGTGACCGCGAGGAGGTATCCCCGAAGAGTGCCACCAAGAGTGTATTACGAGCACATTGCTGTGAGTGGATTCTGTACGCAGTCGTTGCCTTTGAGACCGCGCCTCTCATATAACAACCCGTCAACTAGGAGGGTGCCGTGGCAGTTCATGTCAAGGCGGCGGGTAACAAGCCGTAGCTCTGATTGCTACTTTGCCTGGCCAGCGTGACTTGCACGGCCGGCATACTATACTCCGCGCTTCTTTTTGAAGTTAACGGTTGCTTGCCCCTTACGTTAATCCGGAATTCCGCCAATTTCATGCCGTGAGTGATTATGATCCCCGGCTTCGATTAGAGAAAACACAGCGGTTTGACGATGCCCACTTACATTGACTCAGCTGGGTTCGTCCATGTAAAATGGCTTCTTTGGAGTCATAAGTACCATAAGAAGGTGGCCCAACAGACAGATGAATGCTATCATTCATTTGGCAAGGAAAGTATACAGCCGCGCCCAACAGCTGGTTGTGTCTCTAGCAACCGCCACGCAGCTAGATGACAACCCACATACGCCGAAACCGCTGCTTTGGCTAAAAATGCCAGGGGTTTCTTGTGTAGGCTTTAAAATAGACTCGATGATCCATGCTTTGGCGTAGGTATTGTTCGCGAGGCTTGCACTCAGCCGACTGGCGGTGCGGGAACTGCTGGCTCTGGGGAATGAATTGGACATGACATAGCAGCTCGCACGTCAATCGCCAGGCTTTTCGTTTCTCCAAAATGTCGTAAATACCTCAATAGCCTATGCATTGGCCAGCGCAGAGTGAAGAACAACGCACGCGCGGAGGAAAGCTGCCTGGAGCTGAACAGCAATCGAACGGGCGTCCCTGTTGTAACGTACAACACGTCAACATCGAACCAAGCCTGACAACCGCAACCTGAAATTCGATCATTTGTATACCCTCCACACAACACAAGAGTCTGTCAAGGAAGTCAAACCACCCGGCGGTGCTGTTCTTGGTGGAGGACGGGCCGCGTGGCGTCCTGTTTGCATCCCAGATGCTGGGCCAGACTGTCAACAGCCAGCCGACGCTGCGTCTCGAGGGATTGGACGGGACGCAAGGTATAAATTGGATCGGGAGAACGGAGTATTCGGGCGTAGTATTGATGAATCGCTGGTTGCAGTTTCAATTCGTGGGCAACCATGATAACAGAGTCGTACTCCTCGAGCGTATGTCAATCTGCGCCCATCAAGAGGACGCAGTCTAGTCGGCTTGGACACACACTTCGTACATAGATTTTAGAAAACACGGCTAAGTCCGTTTTTTTCTCCCAGTTAGCACCCATGGAAAGCGTAAGAGCGACTCGTGACTCCAGAAGGCCATGATGTTGGGTACGGGTGGTGACTGGGACCAGGAGTCATCGCCAGCGATAAAACAAGCTATAAGCTTGCAAGGAGGATATCAGGTTAATCGGTAACTGCGACATTGAAGCTAACGAGCTGGTAACCCTCTGTATAAGAATATCTGCCTGCTCGTTATGCTCAGCGCTACTTGACAGACCATCTGAGCAAGGCCGTCGGGGTAGCCGGTCACATCTGAAACCACAGCCACGTAGAGCTGGTCATATTAGAGTCTTGGCTCTGTTATCAGCCGCAGTATCAGCCCTTGAATTCAGAGAAGGATGGCAGTGCAGAGCGTCAGGGGGCAGTATACGGGGGGTTGGAGCTATATGTCAATTGGGCTGGATCCATCCTTTGCGCTCAAGTCCAGGAATGGTAACGTGAAGTGCAGGGAGGTCAGCTTGGACAAAAGCTTCTTTATTCGTAGATGATCATGCTGAACAGCTAGGGCGACTCGGCCGAAAGCTTACACACGTAATACCCACACTACGGCCATTGACCGCAAGCTTGCATATTTAGCAGATTGACATCTGACTGGGGCATAATGGCTGAGCTGGGCCACTTCCCATTTCGCGGCCGAGGCAGATATCCGTGCCAGAGCCTATCAGGTGGAGAGGGCCAGAGAATCCAAGCTGAGGCCACCCAATTGTTCGTATCGCGAACTGTACCGGGTTGATAATGGGCTGCCCGGGCTGGCTTCCGGGGGCTCGACTCGGCTCAGCGATAGGGGGTTCCCGCCCCGTCCTGGAAACCCCGTCGGCCGGGCCGGGGCATTGGCATGCAGCGCCGAGGAGAGCAGGGAATGTGATGCGCGGATGAAGGCTCGTGAGCCTCGGTGATGTGCAGGGTGGATCAAGAAAATTTGTGCTCGTCGGAAGAGTATCCAAAAAGATCTGGCAGCATGAACTAGTGATCTATTTTTCGTCGCTTCAACCCCTGCTGGGGCAAGGGTGTTCGGCCGGCGCGGCGCCGTGGTCCACCTCGGCGGCAGGAGACGGACTTTGAACCTATTGCGACGAGGGTGACCAGGGGAGATCTTGAAAAGCCTGCAGTCCACACATATCCACTGGAAGGTGTAGCTGAATGTCCGGTTTTGAACGGCTATATGTGCGAACCCCATAGCTCAGATATGACATGCAGATAATGTCGTGCTAATTATCAGGAATGTGTGGGCTGGTCGCGGTTCGGATCGAGGCTGCGGGACAAAGAATAACGGTGGCATGTGAAAGGCCGCGGATCCACGTACGTAGTAACGAGAACGCCAGAGCCGCCGATGACGAATTGAAGATGCATTGGCTTGCTGGTTTCATGCAGACAATTGGCTGCAGCTGCAGGGGCTGCGGCGAGGAGGGTAAGGGGACATTGGCGTTCATGGTCGGTTGGGCGATTGGATGGTGAAGCTTGGTCTGGTCTCATCTCGGCCAACGGCGCGGAGGCATCCGGGACGAATGAGAGCCTCTGCTTCAATCTGGAGCTCTTGTTATGCCAACAACCATTGGCCAGGCGGTACAAGGTGATGATGCCTGGTGGGTTCAGTACTGGTTCAGCGAGTCCAAGCGCATCAGCTAGTGATCAAGCCCCCCTGATTGCTATTTCCAGTCTGAGGATCTGAAGCTGAGTTATCGAAGGCAGTGCAAATGCGGGTTGCGAATAGTCGCATTTGGCAAAGTTGCGCATTTGGCAAAGTTGCGGCTTCGCGCGCCCATTCGTAGCGGTGCGCCACAAGTCCCTCGGGCACAACATGAGTGGCTGGCGTGCATGGCTGCAGGATCATGCCGCCCGTACGATGGCGAGAATGCTTGCGCCACCAGCTCTTGGTAGCAGCCATTGTGACAAGGTGTGGGTACTCATTGAACTGGCAATGTTGGTGAAGCGTCTTCCGAGACTGTAGCTGAGCAGGTCCAGAGCTCGGCAGCGAGCCTTGAGAGCGTGGCGACAGCTCATGTGGCGCGGTCGAGCCGCCATCTACGTGCCAACAAAGACGGTGGACGAGGGCTCGGTAGTAGGGGAGAGAGTGGTTGCGCCATGACAGTTGTGGCAAGGTGCGGAAGATTCCCGAGTCGGTACCAGGCCGGATGTACGAGAGGTAGGCCGCAGGAGTCGAGCCTCACTTTGGACAGTGACACGGCGCGTCGGAGGATCGATGGCGCTTAGAGAGATACCGATAGTATCCGTACCGAGGGCTTATTGTCTGGAGCTTCTGTCTTCTGTCGAGGATGGTGTGCGCCTCGGGGGGACAGAGTCTGGGGCGGCGGCAGGCGGCACATGCTATTCGCAATTAGCTTGACCGAGATAGGCCAAGGTGAAGAATTTGGCCCATTATAGCTTGGGCTCGCCGCGAGTCGTGGTGGAGCTAGGATCAGGCTGTGTCTTTGTTGGGATGGAGTTGGAGGGCGACAGAGGTGTACTGTAGAGGCGTTTGTTGGGAGCGAAGGCCGCCCGCGATGGAGAAGGATTGCGAGATGGTGATTGCGCAGGTGGCGATATGGTGATGTTGCGGGCTGTCCGGATGAAGGATGCAGAGGCAGTGCGTGCAATGCGTAATGCGTAATGCGTTTGCCTGCAGGCGTTTTCCTTGGGCAGGATTTTTTGTTGAAGCCGAGAGGCCGGACAAGGTTCGGTTATATGGGGCCTTGTGCCTTTGGTTGGGGAAGTTGGGGCAGTGAGTGACGGGTGGCAAGATAGAAGCTGCCTTACAGAGCGACTATCCGCTGGAAAGTCACAGGCTGCAGCGCAGAGAAATGGGGCCAACGTACGACAATTGTCTACAGCGTGGTTTGTTTGAGCCGCGAGCCGATTTGTGCCTCGGAGAGGGGATGCGCGCATGAAGAAGATACCTGGCGTCGCCGAACCCCTCTGCAGATCCCGCGGGCTACTAACCTATCTGTGATGGTGCTAGTACCTCTCCCTTGTTGGGCCAGGGGCGGTTGGTCAGGGTAGAGAGACCACCAGTCATAGACAAGGGACACTGTGATGCCCAGTGAAAGATGACACACATCTAAATTGTTTCTGGCCGACTCCCTTTCACAAATGACCAGTACTAGGTATGTCAAGGTTTGAGCTGTCCAGAATGTAGAACCCGTGCTGCCTCGCAACCCGCCTCTGTCCTGCTGTCCCTTTGCCCCCGCACAGCCTCCACCAGAGCTACATTAGCGCCCTTTCCCCCAGACGCACAGGGGATGAGTCCACTATTCTGCCGTGGCCGCCACTAGAGGTAGGTACCTCCCAAACCGCCTAACACCGCAGGCCCTTGCAGGTACCTTCGGCCGCTAGCCTCCCCCAGCCCAGCGCTGAAGCCCGCTGAAGCCCGCCAAAGCTTGGCCGTGGCTAGGCAACGCGGCGAGGTACAATCTGTCCTCCCAGTACCCTGCCTGTACCTGGCAGTGCGCGAGGAGCGCTGTCCTGGACACTGACTTTTCTGCGAAGGAGATTTTTTGTATAGACGATTTTTTTTGCATCTACAAGATGGACAGCCTGGAAGATCTCCTACATATTTTTACAGCATCCCGGAAATTTCTTGACAGAAAAGAGCGCACAAAAGAAGAAACCGCTCCATGCGAGACATGTCCATCAACCCCATTCCACCTCTCCGCCCAGGTACCGCCAGCACCAGCCCCAGCACGAGACAGCTCCAGCCACACGCCAACTTCAGCCCAGCCCTTGGACCTTGACCTTGACCTTGGCCCTGGACCTTGGTTGCTTGGCCTCTCACAGCCAGCCTCTTCTCTCTCCACCCTCTCTTCTCTTCCTCCCAAAATCTTCTCCCGTTGCTCCCTCCTTGCCTGGCCTTGTCTCTTCTTGTCTTTCTCGATCCCGCGCCGGCTCGCCTAACCCCGGTCCTTGCCCACTTACCTATCCAATTTCTTTTTTACCAGCGTCATCGCCGGCTCCATCGCCATCGCCACCTCCCTCTCCTCCCTCTCATCCCTCATCTCTTGCTACCCGTCCTCTCCTCCTGCTCTCCCGCACCTCCTACCGCATCTCCTCCGCCTCTCTATCAAGACGGCCAACCCGTCCCACAATCCCTCCATCATGACTGACTACACTTCGGGCATCATGCCCCTGAACCAGGTTCATCGCCCTCCCTTCACTGTCCAGGCGCCTGGCGTCGAAAAGGTCCCCGGTGAGACCATCCCTCGCCGCCACCCTCGCGCAAAGAACGGCCTCCTCAACCGCCCGGCCAAGGATGTCCACACAGTCTTCGACATTGTCCGGCGCAGCGCTCGCGTTTACCCCAACAATACCGCTGTCGGCACCCGCAAGCTCGTCAAGCTCCACAGGGAGACAAAAAAGGTCAAGAAGAACGTCGATGGCGAGGTCCGTGAGGTCGACAAGGAGTGGCAGTTCTTTGAGCTCTCCCCCTTCACTTTCATCACCTACAAGCAGTATGAGGAGCTCGTCCTGGAGATTGCCTCCGGTCTGCGCCACTACGGCGTTGGCTCCGAGGACAAGCTGCATCTCTTTGCCACCACCAGCGCCAGCTGGTCCTCGATTGCCCACGCTTGCGCTTCCCAGTCCATCTCCATTGTCACCGCCTACGACACACTAGGCGAGAGCGGCGTTGCCCACTCCCTCCTCCAGACCGATGCCAAGGCCATGTTTGTCGACCCTCACCTGCTCAAGACCGCTTCTAAGCCCATCAAGGACTCCAAAGTAAAGCTTGTTATTATCAA
Organism: Cordyceps pruinosa; assembly: GCA_003025255.1. NCBI lineage: Eukaryota > Fungi > Ascomycota > Sordariomycetes > Hypocreales > Cordycipitaceae > Cordyceps > Cordyceps pruinosa. Next base: position 81,829 of record LUFD01003689.1, read on the forward strand.
CGAGGAGTGCATCTTCGCCGAGGGCGGCGAGGTTGCCGCCTTCAAGGCCGACAACCCCGACCTTACCGTCGTTACCTACGAGGAGCTCCGCGAGGCCGGTAAGAAGAACATGGTCGAGCCCAATCCCGCCAAGGATAAGGACCTCTTCTGCATCATGTACACCTCTGGATCTACCGGCCCTCCCAAGGGTGCCTGCATCACCCACGAGTCGCTCGTCTCCGGCAGTAAGTTTGCACCCGTAGTGTATCTTCCTCCTTTCACTGTCTAACATGCCATCTCTCAGTCACCGGTCTCCTTACCTGTGTCGACGAATGCGTCAGCGATAAAGAAGTCGTTCTCGCCTACCTCCCCCTCGCCCACATCTTCGAAATGGCTCTCGAGAACTTGCTCATGTTCATTGGCGGAACTGTTGGCTACGGCAACCCCCGCACCCTCTCCGACACCTCTGTCAAGAACTGCGCAGGCGACATGCGTGAGCTTCGACCTACTGTCATGGTCGGTGTCCCCCAGGTCTGGGAGACCGTCAAGAAGGGTGTCATGGCCAAACTCGAGAGTGCCAGCTCCATCCAGCAGCATCTCTTCTGGGGGGCTTTCAACTACAAGACCTTCATGACCAGAAACAAGCTGCCTTTTGCTAGCATTTTTGACAGCATTGTCTTCTCCAAGGTCCGCACCCTCACCGGTGGTCGTCTCCGCTTTACCATGAACGGTGCCAGCGGCATCTCGGAGGGTACCAAACACTTCCTTTCCCTCATCCTCGGCCCCATGCTGGTCGGCTACGGTCTCACCGAGACTTGCGCCAATGGCGCTCTGGGCTGCCCGCTCGAGTACTCGCCTTTCGCCATCGGCCCTATCCCTGCCTCTATTGAGGTGAAGCTCGTTTCCATCCCCGAAATTGGCTACGATGCCGACGCCAAGGTCCCCCAGGGTGAAATCTGGATGCGTGGCCTCCCCGTCATGAAGGAGTACTTCAACAACCCCGAGGAGACTGCCAAGGCCATCACCGAGGACGGTTGGTTTAAGAGTGGCGATATTGGCGAGTTTGACGACAACGGCCACCTCAAGGTCATCGATCGCGTAAAGAACCTCGTCAAAATGGCTGGTGGTGAATACATTGCCCTGGAAAAGGTCGAGTCAGTCTACCGCGGTACCCAGACCGTCGCCAACATCATGGTTCACGCCGACCCGGAAAAGAACCGCCCCATTGCCGTCATCATGGTCAACCACGCTGTTCTCGTCCAAAAAGCCAAGGATCTCGGCGTCGACGAGCAGAACATGCACACTGACCCCAAGATCAATGCCCTTGTTCTGAAAGACCTGCAAGCTACTGGTCGCCGCGGTGGTATGAGTGGCATGGAGATTGTTGCTGGCGTTGTCATTACTGAGGAAGAATGGCTACCTCCTACTGTAAGTTTTCTCCCACACGATTCGGCCCTGTTACAAACTACTAACATTCTTTCCAGGGTCTCGTCACTGCCACCCAGAAGCTCAACCGCAAGGCTATCCGCGAGCGCTACGACAAGGAGATCACCGAATGCGTCAACAAGATCTAAACGACGTTATGAATTCTCTCCCATGAGACGACGGCGAGACTCGGGAAAGTGCATGTATATTTCCATGGGAGTGTGGGGAATGGCTTTTGGGACGATTAGGGGATGATGATACCGCGCGCTGCATGGAGCCTGCAACGTGTTTTTCTTTACCTGCTTTCTTGTTGCGATTCGCGTCTTTTTAATTTCCATGGTTGGACAATTTCTGCGTCGGTTCATGTTTGTATTTGTAGGTAGTGTCTGCCCTTTGCTAGCTAGCCTCGGCCCGGAGCGGGAGCAATGTATGAACATGTTTAATCCTTGTTGATCAAATAATACCTTTTAGGCCCTTGCGTCGCCATATGCTAAATGTATAAATAAAGTTATAGAGAAATTAGAAAAATAAGTAAAACGAGAAAACCAGCCAAATAAGCTAAATGGGAAAAAGAAGAAAAAGCTAAGCCTGGGTCGAGGTGGATGCCTCGATGTACGAGTCCGAACTTCGATGGCCTCATGCAGCTCCGTTACGTTGGACTACAAATTGTTCTTTAGAGACCGCGCGAGCATCAATCTCTCGCACTACAAAGCCTCGGGTGAGAAGAGCATCGGACTGCAACTTAGAAAATCTTGCCAATGCTTCATGCAGGAGTGCGACGTAGCGGAGGCGACCATAATTGGTCGCGCAGTCGCTCCCGCCATCGCACCACAACACATGCTTTGACTCCGTATCCTCCTCCATGTAGAAGCTGCCAGGGTCGATCTGCAGCGTCCATTTCCAGTCGGTTCCTCGCTCGCGCAGATCGGTGAAGGCGTCAGCCACGCGGCGCAACTTCACGGAAGCAGGGTCTCCCGATGAGACCGGCGCCCTGATAGAAATAGCCGTGAAGCAGGAGTAGCACTTGATTTCACACCGATTCGAACCATACCCTTGCGCAGGGCGAACAGAAGCAGCATCCGCAAAGCGCCCCGGAGCAGCCTGCAGATGGGGGCAAAAAAGCTTCCGGCAGTCCCGCAGTAGCTTGGAAGCAGTCTCTAGCAGAACCTGCCGGTAGTTCTGCTTCTTGTCGGTGATTTCGAGAGTGTACTCTAGATTGAGAGAATGGGCGAGGCTGTTGGACTCACGCCTCATCTTGAGCTTACCGAAAGCGGCGCAGGAGGGATCATAGCAGCCAGTGCTGCGATAGCCAGGCCGCGCCCCCTGATATAGCCAGTCATCGAAGGTTGTCAGCGAAACGGATTCGTGGGGGCAAAGCTCCATGTGGCCCTCACGGCCGATGCAAACACGGTTCCTATCACGTCGACGTTGGCGCGCCGAGAAGTACAGTGCACCATGCTTCCGCTCACATTTAGAGCAGTGTAGTCGATCTAGTAGGTTGATCATCCTGTCCTCATAGCCGGCATCAGCACGTGCTGCGGTACAGCCCGTGCAAAAGCTTGTACCATCCCATGTATCGATGCCGCTGGCATCGTCGACATGCTCTGCGACGGGTGGCGGACTCTCTTCCAAGGCTGGAGGGGCCGGGGGGAGCGCTGCATGTGCAGAAGACTGTGTATTAGGGCCCAGGGAGATGTTCGAGGCGGACGTTCTCGCCTGTTGCGACTTAGATGCCTGTCGCGGCACCGGAAGAGGGTCTTGGATTTCACCAGCAGTGTGGTGTCGACGGCGCAAGACCCCTTCCTTCTCCTCTCTGTCAGACGCGGATGCCGAGAATGGCATTTGGTGCTGCTAATGCTGGCTTGCTTGGTGGCTATAGGGGTGAGTGGCTCGAAGGGGTAAGGAGATGGAAGTCGAGCAAGTCGAGCAAGTCGAGCAAGTCGAGCAAGTCAAGCAATTCGGGGAAGTTAGCTAAGCTAGGTAATTCAAGCAATTCAATCAATTCGAGCCATTCGGGCAATTCCAGCAAGTTCAGCCAGTCAGGCAAGTTCAGTACGTCAAGGAAGTTCAGCAAGTCGACGAGGGTAGGGAAGCTAGGGATGTCCAGAAAGTCAAGAAAATTCGCAGAGGTCATACGAGTCAGAATTTCCTGAAAGTTGAAAATATTCACAGAATTCGTAAACCAGAACGAAGCTTACTTTCCCATGCCTGGCGGGAGCCACAATCTTCATTGTGCAAGTGACACCGCCGAAGTTAAAATGAAGCCAGTGACATAGTAGTTTCCGAGGTGGCTGCGTCTGCGAGCATGGCAAGTAGGTAGCCCCTTGGCGAATTACGCCGTCACAGGAGGGAGTCTTGTGGAGAGATGAAGCGACAGTCAACGAAGTTTACGCCTGCGAGATTGCTGGAGAACGGCCGGGTGTGTGTAAATTTCCTCACAGGCCCCTAGATGGCAAGTCTCAATTTTCCACCGGCCTCGCGTCGGGCGAGGCCGGTCTCGGATGATTAGTTTAAGCACTCGAAGGGCTTGACACGCCGGCTTGCTTGAAATGTTTATTATTCTCGAGTGGACGCTACCGGGCCGCCAGCAGCGAGGCCACCTTTCCTCGAGCCGTCTCGCCTCGCTCCTCTTCAGCCCTTTTCAACTACACCTCTCCAGTGCTCGACATTACCATGACTGCTCTGCTACGAGGAGCCCTCGAAGCCGTCGATAGGGACTGCCCCGGCGCGATCCACGTCATCTGCGCCGTTCTGGCGGTGCACGCCGCCTTCGAAACCGCGGCGGCCGTAGCCAAGTACCGCCTGAAGAAGGAGCAAGAGCGGGCCTGGAAGCAAGAGCTGGCCATGAGGCGGGAGCTGATCAGGAGGCGAGACCTGGCCATAATGCAAGTGATGAACCAGATGGTACAGCTGCTCCGGGGCCAGGACATCGCTCGGGTGAGGAAAGCCCTGGACGAGTTGAACCAGGACTTGACTCGGATAAACCAAGCCCTGGACATGCTGAACTTGGAGCGAGTAAGACGGCGTCAGTGAAGGACCGCCGGGTGCGTACCATTGCGGCATCTCCCCAGCTCGTCGTACTGGAAAGCTAATCAAGCGAAAGCAGGATTGTCGGATAATCAGGCGTCCTCGAACCTTCCGTGTCATTGCCGCACGGGGGCCGCGAAACTGCCTCCTAGCCTCCGCCTCCGAAGCAAGAGACGAACCACGGCTGTCCGACTCGTCCCTCGCCGACAATTCTTTACCTCCTTCTCCCTAAAAGGTTTTCATCTGGATTGAATTTATTTCCTCGTTCTTATTTCTTGCCGGTGTCATCGCGGGGTCTGGGAGCATCGTCAACTACTGGTAGCTGCGGCGACGGGGAATCGCAGATCATCCCCCACGTGCAAAAACATGGGCAATGTGCATGGAGGCTATAACTTGGCATAAATGAGGGCACAAGTAAATCAAATATAATTCAATTCTCAATGAAAACTTATGAGCTACCCAAGAACCCTATTCTCAGTGCACTGGCTAGCACCATACATAACTGCGTCCGGATGAAACCTCGAACTGTAACCATGCTGTTAATAAAACTAAACACGACCTCTATGGCTATTACACAACTTAATAGTTAGTATCTTGCCTATTATTAATTTTAGAGAAAAGAAAAGGAAAAATAGAAATAGAGAGAGAGAAAAGAAAAGGAAAAGAAAAAATAAGGAAAATAGAAAGACATCAAAGAAGAAGAAGAAGAGGATAAGAAGGAGAAAACAAAGAAAATAGCTATATTAACCATATATAGCCCGCTTTAGTAAACTAAAGTAAATCGTTGCTCACCATCCCCGTTTCTTTATCAGCTCGTTAAATAACTTGCTAATCTTATCAATCTGCGACTGGAGTGCGCGATGACGGACGTCCTCATCCAGCCGTGCTTGAACATTGTTGAATGGCCGATCTGTAGATACTATTATTACCTTGGCGGCCTCCCGCAAAGCCGCCGTGTAAGGCAGGAGGCCATGGTTTGTTCGGCACTTGTCTCCCCCCTTGCACCAGAACAGGTTCTCTAGCTCTGAATCAGAACGCAGATCGAAGCTCTTGGGGTCAACATTGGAAAGCCATTTCCAATGGCAAGCACGGCTGGACTTCTTCATATAGACCCTGCCTCTTCGCCAGCCTCTGATTCGAAGTCCCGCAGTCGTGGCAGGGTCATCGATGTCGTTGAAGTAAACGCCTTGGTCACAAGCAGCACAGCGCATTTCGAAGCGCTCTAGATGCACAAACCGGATGGGGTTCAGCTTCACATTGGAAATGTTAGCAAAGCGGTCGGAAGCAGCCTGAACATGCGGGCAGAACAATCCGGGAGCATCCTTGATCAGACCGGCGACCCTTTCGACGACTTGGTCCTTGAAGTCACGGCTGGCGTCGCATTTCATCTCGGTTGACCATTCAATGAATAGAGATTGTAAATCCTCCTTGTTCGTGCAGTCCACCTGCAAGTTCAGCTCGGCGCAAGGCAGCTGCTTGCACGTGTACACGCCAACTCGGCCTGCCTCGGGCGGATGGGCAGTTAGAAACTCATCCATATCGCCAATAGAGACGTTACGGTGAGGGCAAACGCTGATGGACCCTTGTGTGGCAGTGCAGACTCGGTCTTTGTCTTTTTCAGCGCGCTGCTCCTTTGAAAACAGCATCGCGCCGTGCGTTGTGTCACATGCCGAGCAGAATAACCTTTGGAGGAGTTCATTCATTCTCTTCGAACGCGCGACGAGAGCTTTGTCACAGTCTGCACAGAGCTCCTCTGCAGGCCACTCTCGGGAAGCGGCGTCCGGCGCAACACCGCTGGGTAGCATGACGGATGCTTTTTGTGGATGCCGTTGGACTGATGGAACTCGGCTATTTTGCTCGTTCGAGATTTCTGTTTTCTCGGACACTGCACCCTCGACGGCGGTGTCTTGGTGGCTGGAGTTACCGCCGCTCTCCTGGGCGTCGTGCTTGGACGATGCGTCGAGGGGCGTGGACATCTTCATCTCTGCTGGCTGTTTCTTGAGCACGCGTGGCCCAAGTAGATGAGAAGCAACGAGATGGAGGGCGGGAAGTTAAAATGGTGAAAAATGTGCGACAGTGGATAATATAGACTCGTGTGCCAAACTAAAGAAGGGTTGTGTATTCTTGTCTGCCTAGTCATTAAGGTTGTTCGGAGGCCACGACCAACGCGACCAACGCCAACGTAGTCACTGCCACAAATTCGGCACACATTTCTCGTCCGCAGGTTTGTTTTCATTTCGGTATTCTGCTCGGTAGCATCGAGAGCTTCCGTGTCAAAAAGTGTAGGAAATTATCTGCATTTGAAGAGTTTGCCAGAGTAATCTTGGTGCTGTCTCCTGTTGGACGCCCTGCGCCGAGAAGACTTACAGAAGTCGGAGGCAGGAAGCGGAACGCTTTCTGATTCATTCCTTGTGATAGTATGCCTTTGGTTTGTACCCTGCGCTGGCATTCGCCGGAGAACTGGTTGTCCCGTCCCCTCGTCCAGAGATCCGGAATAGATGGAGTAGATGGCGGATGCCGCCTGCGACCATGAAGATTATAGTGAGCAGAAGTGCACCACCAAAAATGCGAAGCGTCCGTTCAAACCAAGCATCGGCAAGATGTAGGGGCTGCCCGCACAAAAGGAAGAGGGCAAGACTGCCAAAGGGGATGGCAAGACACAGGAGCAGCAAGCCCGGATAGACTTCCGGATCGTCAGGCCAGCAAATACCCATGTCGGTGAGCTTTGGAGACGCGAGGAAGAAAAGTAAATAGAGCCAGATAATTGAAGAAGACGGCGAATTTGTTTTTTGGAGCTTTTTTTTTGGCTGTCGAGAAGAATGGAAGTGTGTGGAAGTGGCACGTTGGCTCGAAGCCGGCCGGAGCCTTCATGGCTAGCGGGGACAACAGACGAAATACTAGCGAACACGAGTGAAGAGAACTTGGGGTAGTGAGGGTGACAATATTGTTTCCAAATTGAAAAGTTCATCCGATAAACTTGCACCGTTTGCCTCAGCCCGCGCCGCATGGCCACACCTCTGAGGATCATGACCCCGGATACCACGCCGTCGCTCTCGCCCGCAGCTCACGCATCTACCGGCTTTTGGGCATACACCATGTACCTGTGACCGTCAGTATGAAATTTCAGAAGCCGGATGGCACACTCACATCTCCTTGAAGTAGTGGATCTTGGGGTCGCGCATGTCTTTCTTGACTTCAGCCCCCAAGATGGCTGTCTCCTCCGCCGACAGACCAGCTAAGCGAATAAACTTGGTCAAGCTGTCTACTAGTGCTGTCTGGCTCCTCAGATTGTGCTCGCCGATCTTCTTCATCCCAGCATCTTTGGGCCAGAAGCCGTTGCTCGGCAGAGGGAACCGCCTTTCCGTCACGTTGGCAAAGCCGGCGTCCTCGCACCACTTGCCATATTGTGCGGGCTTCAGAACATCTCTGTCGGCCGCGGCGGCGCCTTTGACGACCAACTTGCACCACCGATCTACCGCGGTGCCGTGGAGGGTGCCGTCCAGCGGAACAAGGACGGGATACGGATCGAAGAACTCGATCCATCCACCCGGCTTCAGACAGTCGTAAGCCTTCTTGATAACAGCCGGCATGTCGCTGAAGCAGGCCACAACATAACGAAAATGAACGTGGTCAAACTTTTGATCGAAGTCCCATGGCTCATTTTCGAGGTCCCGCTGAGTAAATGAGCAGTTCAGAGGCAGCAGCCCCGGCTGGATGAGGCTAAGATCGGAGCCGACTACTTGGCAATTCGGGTGTTTTTGTGCTTTGAATCCGGTATTTAGCTTATATACCCGTTTTTCTCAGTATGAGACATACCGTATTGAACCGCCCACATACCAGTGCCGGTGGCGGCGTCAAGACAGTGCTCAGGTGCTTCAACCGGGGCAATTCCAAGCCGGCCGCCAGTGACCAGCAGATACAATTCGTGTTGAAAATCTTCGAAAATGAGTACTGAACTGTAAGGCGACGCAGTTACTCAACATACTGAGACGGGCTTGCTCTTCCTGCGCATGGTCAGCCTGGTCGTCTGTGCTTCGAAGTGGTGCATACTCACGGCATCGTTCGGCATGAAGTAGGCTTCGATACTCAGCTTTCCAGAAATCAGCGGAATGAAACAAAAAAGAAATCTTACTGTCAATCTTGTATCCCGCATAAGTTCGACCATTTTCATCCAAAACAGACTCATGCGCGAGGGTTGGTGTCACGCTGCCACATCGGTCATGTCAGCTCGAGTACCCAGCTGCCATGCCCCAACTTACGGCGGAATTTGAACTGAGAAATTGCCATTTTCAATTAGATCGCTGGCAGGGTCGATTTCGAGGTTGTAACCGTGAATGATGTTCGCCATCGTTACAGGGTGGCTGTCCACAGAGGAGCTTGCCGATGTCAGCAAAGCGAGCGGGGGACGTCCCGATGACGAGGACGAGGGGTTTTTTCAATATTACCGGTGTGTGTAACTTGCGTTGTAACGTCCGAGGAGATTCAAATGCTCCGCAAATACTTTCTGTAGCCTGCATGCAGCTGCTGAAAATGATGAGCCCACACGCCAGCAATCTCGCCAATGTTGAACCCGTCAGCAGGCAGCCATCCGTGCTCCGTCTTCGTGCCCTCATGACAACGGCTGAATTCCACCGACAGATTTCAAAGGGTGACCCCAGGGAGCTCTACGTCACTGGTCAAGTCGGCAGCGGAGCTGTGTTAACAGGGAACATACACATGCTGACCGCAGATATTAATGGGCCAAGCTGCAGGAGAGCGGTATTTGCAAACAAAGAAGCAAATATGTTTGAGACAAAGATCCCATGGAATGTCGATTCCGCACTGGCCCGAGATATTGTACATTTCTAAAGTGGTCTGCGGGCATTGCTTGCAGCAAGTTGCAGCCAGTCTGCGGGGACGCCGACGTCGGCGGAGAGTTGTGAAGAGAAGATATTGGGTGTTTCTAACTCAGCTGGCCATTGAATGGATAATAGAATATCAGCGTATAATGGGGCGCTGGGAATCGCTCTGAAGGCAGCCTTCACCCAAGGCAGCTTAAGAGTGGCTACCAACATGCTGAACGACAGCTAAACAAGGTGTGTACATACCCTAACTTACTGCAAACTATGTTAGAGAGCTTTCCCTTTTATCCCTCCAGAGGGCAGGATTGACTGGGAGAACATCGGTACGAAGGTTCTTTGCCTGTGCCAAGAGTCAACAGGATCGCTTAAAAACAATATATGTTACTCAGCAGCTATGCGTATAGAAGACGGAATGATAGTTTATTCGGACAAGTTGGTAGAGAGCTCTCAAGCTATAAATATAACTACTCCTTGAGGAAGTGGTCGGGGTCTGCCAATTCAGAGGGGTAATAAGGACCTGGAGCAACCTCTTCAACGACTGGTCCCCAAGTCTTGTACCGCCTTGTCCCCCTCCGTCTTCACAAGTTCGAACGGTATTTCGCAGCCAAGATCTTACGGTTCTTCTCCGCCTGCTCCTTCTGGTCCGGGCCAAACGCCTCGGGCGGGTCGACGCCGTCGATGCGCCAGAGCTCGGCCGGCCCCTCCACCACGGCGAACTCGAAGTGGACGCCCCTGTCCGTCGTGAGCGGCTGCATGACGCGGTCGATGCCGTCCTTGATGGCCTTCGCCTCCCGCTTGCCGCCCTGCCAGTTGCGCGCGACGTGCAGCACCTCCATCACGACGTACGGCGCGTCACCGGAGGTGACCCCGCCCGTGTAGTTGTCGCCGGGCGGGATGGGGAAGAAGATGGTGTGCACGTAGAAGGCGGGCAGGCCGCCGCGCGCGTAGAACTTGGTCGCGCCCCGGGCGATGGCCTCCCGCTCGGCCGGGTCCTTGAAGAGGCCGGCGGTGTGGTAGATCTTCCAGAGAGGCATTGCGGGCGGGGAATTGGGGAGATGAAAAGGTTGATTGGAGAATGTAGCTGAGTTTGGGGAATTTTGGAGAGCTTGGCTAAGATGTAGAGTCTGGAGGATGAAGAAGCGAGGACTTATATAATTCCAGCCAAATCAGGACCCTGCAGGCGTCGGAATGATGCCATCACGAATATATAGTCCCATATGCCCACCATGCGACTGGTTAGTGACAAGTCCGAGGTGATAGCTAGTGGAGTCGGCCTCCCGATGGAAAACATCAATATTGCAAGATGATTGAAGCTGCAGGGCTGGATTCGAAGAAGCAGCGCCTAGCCCAACGTTTTCGTGGCGTTCTCGTGCATGATTACCTGATTACACTACAATCGCCCGATGCTGGAGGCACTAATAAGACATGAGTGGACATTTGGCTATAGTTTGCGGACATATTCGGACATATGCGGATACATGCGGCAAAAAGCGTGCTTCTGCGGACAATAGCATTCGTCTCTTTTCTCGTCTCGTCTTCGCCCGCGCCCCTCAGAGCTCGGTCCTCCTGGTGCTAGTGAACGCGGGGTTCACCCTGCCCTGGAGCTGCCTAGGTGTATTAAAATGACCTCAGTTTAGAGTTCGCGGGCTGCAGGGTTTCCAGCCGCTGCTTCGGCGATGGATCACGTAGCCGTCCCCGAGTGGCATCTGTCACTGGCCAGATGCCTGCGGATCACATCATGCATGTGAAAGTCACTAATATGAAAGCGATGCTGTTGACGAGATCCATCCCCGCGATCAAATTGTGCGCACGGCAGTTACTACCATGGAAATGATGATGCCGTTGACGAGATCTGTCCCCACGATTGCATGCCGAGATACGAGGCTTTTGCAATGATCAAGCAGCCCTATATAGCTGCCGTATAAGTCTCAGAAGCAACGAGGGAAGACTCTACGCACAGTCGCTCCAAGGTATTCCATTCTTTGTCTCGGCCGAGTCACCTCATCCCCAAACCCCCCTCGAAACAGCACTACACTTGCCTCATAAAAATGGCCGAGTTACGCTCCGCCGTATACGTCGCTCCCCCAATCCCCTTCCAAGGCCCCGACGGAGGCAAGGGAGGCGTCTGGTCGCCCATCTCCTGCACGCTCATCTACACCGCCACGGAGGCCGTCCTGGTCGACACGCCCATCACCATCCAGCAGACCAAGGAGCTGATCGCCTGGATCGAGAGGATCGCGCCGAGGCGCAAGCTCGCGCACATCTACGTCACGCACGGCCACGGCGACCACTTCTTCGGCATCCCGCTCCTGCGCGCGCGCTTCCCCGAGGCCGTGCCCGTCGCGACGCCCGCCGTCATCCGCCACATGCTGCAGCAGGTCCAGGAGCCCGCCTACAGCGCGACGTGGGCGAGCCGCTTCCCGGGCCAGATCTACGAGCCGCAGCCGGCCACGGCCGCCGCGCTCGCCGACGCGCTGCCCGAGGGCAACACGTTCTTCCTGGCGGGGGCCGGCGG
>LUFD01003689.1:93692-111227 GCA_003025255.1 Cordyceps pruinosa
CGCACCGACACGTACGACTCGACGGTGCTGTGGGTGCCGGACCTGCGGCTCGCCGTCTGCGGCGACGTCGTCTACGGCCAGGTGCACCAGATGCTCTACGAGGCCAACACGGCGGCGAAGCGCCGGGAATGGATCCGCGCGGTCGAGACGGTCGAGGCGCTGGACCCGGCGTACGTGGTCGCGGGCCACCGGCAGGCCGAGGAGGTGGACGGCGTGTGGCACCTGGCGGCGACGAAGAAGTACATTGAGGACTTTGGCAGGGTGCTGGCGACGGACCCGAAGGACCCGAGGGAGCTGTTCGCGGGCATGATCAAGCTGCACCCGGACCGGTTCAACCCGGCCGCGCTGATCATGGGCTGCGTCGGGGCCTTTGAGGTTCCCAAGGAGGCGCGTCTGTAAGCCAGTCTTCCAGCTTAGAAGCGACAGACGGTCCCGGCTCTGGATATTTGTGTTGGCATTGAACCTGCATCTGGAAGGAAAGACAGTATAGGCAGCTTCACAACATATATAATAATCGTATAAAGAGCAGCAGTATAAGCAAGCCGGTATCGAGGCAGGGCTGTCGCCAACGGTCGTGACCAACGTGACCGTGCATGTGCCAAGAATCCCCAATAATTTAAATGCTGACCTGAAGGAGAGAGCGTCATAAAACTGACTTGACTTCATTGAAGACAGGCTTGTCGGGCAAGTACGCCATGATCCAGGTGGCTGCGCAGGTTGGGCAATAGACTTGCGGCACACTGCTTTCGAAACCGCAGGCGGAATATCCCATTCCAGCGCAGATGCGCTGGCAAGTTCTTTGACGCCCTATTTCTTTGACTGGCCAAGTCGAACCGTTCTGCCTCAACAACTCGTGAGACTAGGTATAACGCTGGTCAAGCAGCGGCAGCAGCACATCCGCGATCGTGGTGAAAGCCAATGGAGACTGCTTGAAATGGCAGATATTCAGTTGAAGGGAATGTATGCGCTCACTTTATACAGAAACCATTTTGAGCAGTGCGGCCATGACCAGATATCGCCTACATTATTAGTAAGCCACCATCAGGAGCTGGAGGCTCTAGTGGGATGGCAGCCACAATCGATTCAATTACATGAACACACATCTCATGTGCAATCACAATATGGCCGCTCCCGCAGACGCCCGAGTTATACCGAGGAAGTCAAGCGACCCCTACTACGACTTAGGGGACTTTACGTTGAGAGTGTCGACGAGGTCTGCGGAGGCCCAAACCTGGTTCAGCCGCGGCCTGCTCTGGACCTATTGCTTCAATCATGACGAAGCCATCGCATGCCACAAGCAGGCGCTTGCCCACGACCCGGGCCTCGCGATCGCCTACTGGGGCATATCGTTTTGCTCCGGCCCCAACTACAACAAGACCTGGCGGCTGTTTGACGCGCAGGACAGGCTCAACGCCGTGGAAGCCACCTATGCGTACTCCCAGATGGCGCTGCGCGCTATAGAAAACGCCACCGAATGGGAGGCTGCCCTCATACAGGCACTCGCAAAGCGATATCCCAACAGTGACCCGGCGAGGGACTTCGCCGCCTGCGATCATGCGTACGCCGACGCCATGAGAGAGGTGCACCTGCGCTTCGGCGACGGCGACTTCGACACGGTCACGCTGTTCGCGGACGCCCTGATGAACTGTGCCCCGCGGAAACTCTTCGATTCCACCACCGGGCTCCCGATAGCCGCCTCGCCCGTCGTCGAGGTCAGGGCGCTGCTGGAGAGGAACCTGGCGCTGCCGGGCGTGCCATCGCGTTCGCGGCGACGGGGCAGGTCGCCAAGGCCGCCGCGGAGCGGGAGCTCTTCAAGGCCGCGTCCGCCCTCGTCCCTCCCACGCGGCTGGACTTCCCCAACAAAATCACCACCGTTCTGCCCGTCGCTTCGGCCATGCTGGACGGCGAGATCGAGTACAGGAAGCGGAACTTCGAGGCCGCGTTCCAGAGGCTGCGAGACGCGATTGCGCTGGAGGACCAGCTGCCGTTCGCGGAGCCGTGGAGCTGGATGGTGCCGGCGCGGCACGCGTACGCCGCGCTGTCGCTCGAGCAAGGGCTCGTCGGCCAGGCCCTGGCGGCCTACGCCGAGGACTTGGGCTACGTGCCGACGCCGGGACGGGCGCACCAGCACCCGAATAACCTATGGGCGTTGCATGGGTACCGCGAGTGTCTCGGGCTGGCTGGCCGCGACGCGGAGGCCAAGATCATCGAGCGCTTGCTGGTTGTGGCTGCGGCGGAAGCGGACATCGAGATTCGCTCATCGTGCTTTTGCAGGCTGGGGTCACCGTCGTCTGGATGCGACGAGAAGCCGCGAGCGAAGGGCCGCGGCGAGCGAGAACGAGGGCTTCCGTAGTTTGGATGGACCAGGAGTGCTTGCTGCCGTCATCCTTGTCGCTGTGCTTGACCTGTAACTTCGCTCCTATCAGGAGCACAAGATGCTACCCGGGGCGCAGGCTATCTTACAGCTGCGGGAATCCGTGGTCAAGTCATTTATTCATCTGAGCATCTGAAAACCTGCAATAGACCGACAACGTCCCTCATACCACATGAAACGACGCGACGCCATCATTCGCAAGTTGCGCGACCAGTCCATACTCCCAGTCCAAGTAGCCCTGCATAGCCTCACGACTATTCTCCGTGCCCTCGTATGGCCGCCTGTATACATCAATCGGGTCCGACAGCCATCGGCACTCCGTCTCCAATGCCCCGTGGACGGCCGCCCACGCACACGTCCCGCCCGCCAGGTAGACGACCTCCGGCGCCCCGGCAGCGCTCCGTGCGTGCGCCAGGTTCGCCGCCGCGGTCGTCCCTTCAGGCGACGTCAAGACGACGGTGGCAGCGCCGCTCTCGAGACCCTTCAGGTCGCGGGCCAGCTCCGGCCCGGATGCGTACCAGGCGCCCGGGATGTGGCCGTTGCGGTAGGTCGGGCTGCGGGCCAGGTCTACCACGACAACGTCGGCGAGCTGCGAGAGCTCATGCACGGTGACGGAGCCGAGAGCCGGCACCCTCCAACTCGGCCGCTCCGGCGCGGGTGTATCTGCCGGCACGGCTGCGGATTCGGCGAGCACGCAGACGTCCCAGCCCATCTGCTTGAGCCAGCTCGCCGCCATCAGGGCCCGTACGCCGTCGTCGTCGTACAGGACGATGCGTGCGCCCCGGACGCCGATCCATTCATCCGTGGCCTGAACCAACTGCCCCCCTGGCGCAGACACGAAATTGCGTGGGTGACCAGCGGCGTACTCCTCTGGCGTCCTGACATCCAGAAGATGCAGTGTTCTGCTTCCGCTCTCCGCGGCGAATTGGCCGAGCTTGTCGCTGTTGATGACGGGCACGCCGACGCGGCTGCTCCAAGCGAGAGCATGCTCTCGGGCCTTTGCCTTTGCTTCCGGCGACGGGTCGGGGACTCGCAGGGCCCGGTCGTGCTCGAGCTCCAAGCCGGCCAACGTCCAGCCGATGGTGCCGTTCCTGATCGCGGCAACCGAGTGCGGGATCCCCGCGTTGACCAGGCTCTGTGTGCCTAGGATGCTGCGCGTCCGGCCCGCGCAGTGGACAAAGACCCGGGTGGAGGGAGACGGCGCGGCTTGGTAGATCCGATAGAGAAGCTCGCCGCCGGGGCAGCTCATGCCGCGCGGGATACTCATTGTCTGGTACTCGGAGAAACGGCGGGCGTCGAGGACAACGACATCCTCCCTCTTGTTTAGGACAGCCTCTACCTCGGTGGCTGGCATGGACGGCGTATGCTTGATTGCCTCGACCAACTCGCCGAACGCCTTGGAGGGCACGTTGACATCTCGGTATACCTCACCGACGAGGGCATAGGCAGACAGTCCGCCCTCCAGCACGGCGACGTCGCGATATCCCATGGCGAGGATGCGGGACACGGCCCGGCCCGCGTAGCCCTCTCCATCATCGTACACCACAATAGGGGCCGCCAAACGGGGTACCAGGACGGGCAACTTATTTTCAACCTCGGAAACGGGGACGGAGACGGCGAAGAGGGGGTGGGAGATCGAGTACGGCCCCTCCTCGCGCACATCGACGAGGGCGACTTCGCGGTGATCTATCCAGCGACGGCGCACCTCCTGCGCTGTGATAGACTTGGTCATGGCAGAGACGATGTAAACAGCCGCGTGAACTTTTCAATGATGGTTGGTATAATGAACACTCTAATAGGCTCTAACGCAGCGAGCTAGAATCCTCCGCGCCAAGGGAGCGCCATAATTCAGCCAACAAGATATTGCGGAGATGCGCTCGCCGCTTTTACCACGGCCTGCAACAAGTCCTCCTTCTTCCAAACCTCGAGCGCGCGCGCCTTCCAGTCCTCCCACTCCTCCTCCTCCGCGCCTCCGCCGCCGCGGCAGTCAAACGCCCGCTTGAGTCCCACGAAGAGGGCAGCAAACGTCTTTCTGCTCTCGTGCGACGCTCCGCCCGGGCCCAGCGCGAACAGCAGCCGCTGGGCCTTGCGCCCCTTCAACACGCAGCGAGCGAGATCGTCGCGGCCTCTCCCGCGGAACGCGCGGGCCACGAGGCGCTCCTCGCGCGCCAGCTCGTTCGAGCCGTCGTAAAAGGCCGCGACCGGCCACATCATGCGCGGCGAGGAGAAGGCCGCTTCCTTCGAGGCGGTGCCGCACCACTCCCAGTCGAGGAGGCCGACGATGGCGAGCTCGCCGTCGACCAGGATGTGGTCGCCCTTGTCGTCGGCGTGCTTGAGGGAGAACTTCTCGCCGCTTCCGTCCGCGGGTGCGTGCTGCTCCCAGGCTTGGTCGAGGACGTCGAGCCTGAACCGATGGGCCAGGTATACGTCGGCCGCGTTGTCGAGTGTCCCGATTTCCCCGGCGGCGATCACTTGGAGATGTGCCTCTACGAGGGTGCGAAGAGCCACCTGCGAAGAGCGAAATGGCCCCGGTGGCTTCCCACCACCGCCGGAATAGAACGTAGAGTGCTGTGCCAGCCCGTGTACCCGAATCGGCGTCTCTGCAGAAGCGAAACCCGGTCTCTCCTCGTCTCCCATCGGCGCTGCCGTCGCCATGAGCGATCCAAGCTGATCAAAGGGATGCTTCTCAATCTCGAGCATGATATCTACAAGCTGTCGCACTATCTTATCCCTCTGTGCAGTGGATGCGCTTTGCCAGTCCAGGGGAGTGCCCGGTAGCTTCTCCATCAAGATGTAGCCCACGCCAATCGTATTCGCCGGATCGGACTCGCATGCCCAGTCGAAGATCCGAGGGGAAGGAACACTGGTGTGGCACTCCAGAAACATCATGGTTGCGGCCTCGCTCCGCAGCACGTAGTCGCGCACCGCGGCCGGAGGTGACATCGGACTGGAGAGCCTGAACCGGGCAAGCCATACCACGCCATCCTCGAACACAATCTCCGCATGGCAGCTCTGGCCGCCCATCATGGCGGAAACTTTGTCCGGCGATAAGTCGATTGCGCATGTCGCGGAAGCGCCGCTGCGCACTTGTGACGCACACGCACACAGCTTTGCACCGTTAATCCTCTGGCACAGTTCGCGTAGACGTCGAGCCTCTGCAGCAACATATTGAGCGCTGTAATCGGTCCAGTTTGTCTGGAAGTACTGTCAGTATTATGCTTCTAGACCAACGTCAACGGGATAGAAAATACGTACCTCTGGTCTCGGGCATGTATGCCATCGGTCTTGCAAGTGCACTCGACAAAGGTGCTTGTGCAGAGCAAACAATCTCCTGCCCGTTGGACGGCCGGGAGTTGGCAGCCCTCTTCACTACATGGCCACAGGGCAGGCATGTCGGTAAAAAGAAGAAAACCAACAAGTATTCTGCAAGACACTGGAGATACCTATCCCAAACCACAACAGCAAGTTGAACCAAAGTCATGGTGGCTGGCGGGTCTCAAAGTGAGCATTGGTTGGGTGGTAGCCTTGGGCCACTACCCTTCAGTGCTACCTGAGCCTCTCTCGCCACGGTGTGGCTTGCAGATGGATAAGCTGGACAAATGCGTGATTGAAGAAGCCGACATGTATTATGATTGCTCGGGAACCGCGGGTGACGGCTACCGAAAGCGAACACGCCGTCGCCAGCTTGCTCTGCGGCCTGGAGTTCAACCAACATTGGCTATGCAACTAAAGTACAAGAATATGAAGAAAAAGACATACAGAAAAACAGATGCAGGAAGCAATGTGTTCGAACATTATGAAGACGATATATAGAAGAACGCTAACAAAGCAAGCCCGGTTTATCCCTTGCGCCGGAAAAACACCAGATACGGAACTCTATCCTGCCCCGACTTGAACACCTCGTTCTGGATGTCGTCGCGGTCGCCGCTGCCGATGCGCACGCGCGTGACGCGGCTGTCGTTGCAGCAGAGCCACGCGTACGGGTCGTGGGTGCTCTGGTCGCGCACGTACGCAAAGTAGTGGCCGTTATCCGTCCTGCTGCCCGCGTGCACGATGACCGCGTAGCACTCGTAGCGGAAGGGGCCCTCGTACGCGTGCTGGTCCGCCGTGCCGGGCGGCGGGCGGCCGCCGCCGTTCTCGTAGAAGAAGGGCGAGAAGTCAAAGTCGTTGAAGTCCCACGTCACGGGCGCCGTCGACTTCTTGATGTCGCCGGTGGCCTGGTTGTAGTTGAAGCGGCGGAAGCAGACGCACAGCAGCGGCGGCAGCCGCGCAAACGAGATGGACTGCATGGCGCGCGTGTTGCGGCGGCACTTGTCGCACGAGAAGTCGTCGAGGGTGTTATTGGCAATGTGCTGGTGAAGGGACTGCTCTAGTGTCTGTCGCGTGCTGCCCAGAGCGACCGGCGCGGGAATCCATTCAAACGGGGAAAAGGTGTACGTCTTGGTATGGCAGTCGAGGCATTTAACGGTCGAGAGCTCCAGCCCTCTCCAGTACTTGTCAACGATGGAGTCGTTGAACTGGAGGTGGTTGTACCAGTACTGGACGGCGGCGTAGAGCAGCGGCTGCGACTTGGTGTTTGGCTGCAGGGCGTTTCCCTTGCGATTTCGGCGAGAGTTGGTTTCATCGTGCAAATTCTCCATGAGGAATGACATGAATTCTTGCGCGTCTTGTTGCTGTGTTCCACCGAATTGGGCATTGGAGCGGCTCTTTTTACAGATGTGCTGAGAGTAGTCCTACTAAATGTTAGTCCGCCGTGAAACATACAAGTGCAAAGGGTTGCTAACCATGAGAGTCTGGGCTTTCATGACTTCGAGATTGCCAGTGCTCATCCAGTGGAACAAGTTGGATATGATGTGAATCATCAACTGTGCATGTTCAATCTTTTCAGTATCCTTCTTTGGTGCTCGATATTCTGTTTTCCAAGTCGAATCGGAGAGCTCTTTTCCAAAGTCTGGAGAGGCAAGTAGCGACTGCAGAGTACTGTTTGCGTAGCACCAGTTGTGAGGATTATTCAGTCCTGTATACAGCCTGTAGCCATCCCCGGTCATCTGTTCGGGTACCTTCTTGGATCGGACATTTTGGCGGGGTGCTACTGGTTCTTCGAAGCGGTCAACTTCATCCGATGTATGCGACAGGCTGCTGTAACTCAGCCGGGGAACCGATGGTGCAGGACGGGTTGGCGGCGACGGAAGGTCGTTGTAGGGATCAATGTGGTGCAAGGAGCCATAGTGTGGCGGCGGTTCAGTCGCAGGCGCGGAGGTCATAGACTCTTGCTCTGTCAATACGGGGGGATAGCGGCGCAGGAAAGACTCCGTCGACCTATGGTATTCGGGAGGCTGGTTGGCACTGATGTCTTCGTTCTCTAGAGTCTGCTGCCAAGCCTTGACTTCCTCTGGACGTAGAGGCCGGATATATTTCGATCTCCTACGCTGGAAAGTCCCGCTTCTAGCTCGCGAAGTCGCAACGTGGGAACCGCTGCTGAGGCTTGTCGCCTGTAATGAAGCGGAGCCCATCAAGTCAACCCATGCGTCTAAGCCGCCCTTTAAGATGCGTGGGGGCTGCTTGAGCTCACGGTCATAGTTGAAGTGGGCCAGAGCTCGATGTAAGGAGACAATAACCATATCGTCGGAGCTGCGGGGAGATCGAGGAATTTCTTCAGAGTCCTGGTCGTAAAAAACGACAAGCTCGTACTCGTTGCGGCGATCAAACTGGGATTGCTCTTGGTTGGGCGAAAGGACCAAGCTTTCCGTGATCTCCGCCGCCGATATATTGTCCCGAAGCAAGATACTAGCTTCCACACAAATTGTCGAAGACGACATGATGTGGCCTTCGTCAAATTCAGCTCGAGAACGAATATCGATTATCAGGACAGAGCCGCTCTGTTTCATAGCTTGGAATAGTTCTTCGGCCGTGATCGAGTCAGTCTCGCCGTCGGAGACGGGCTTCTGCAGCAATGATTTACTACCGGTAGTATTGGTAGCAACTGGTGGGAAATACTCTAGGCTCTGTCGCGCAGATACTGGACTCGGCATGTTACTGAGGGAGGGGGTGGGGGTCGCTCGACTGTAGGAGCCTCGCGGCGTGGTGGCTGGCGGACGTCCAACATCGCTGGAGACGCTGCCGCGAGCTGGGTGATATATCGCATCTGGCATCTTTGGTAATGATGGTACTCCATTTTCTGCGCCTGACTCTGACTTTTGCGGCGACGACGGCATCTCGCGGGGGCCAGCGGGTTTCAAAGGAGGAATGGGATGCGTCTTGATGCGCGGGTCTTGTCCGGGTGTCGCCTGCGGCCCTCGGAGGTTTGCGAAGCGCGCCGCCAAGTCGATGTTGACATTATTGGTGGAAGAGGATCTTGCATGGCCGGAGACGGCATTCCCCTGAAGGGACTGGGGCTTTGGGTGCACCTTAGGCTTGACCTTGCCCGATGCCGTGACCGCGGGGCCATGGCTAGCGGCGGCGGGTGGCCTGGCGGACGTGCGGCTGCCGTTTTGTTGCGACTGCCGCGATTTCTGCGCTTTGGGAAGCACGCCGGTTCTCTTATTGTCCGCTATTATGTCTTTCTTGATCTTGTCATAGATGTCGCTCTGCTGCTTGATGCGCGTCATGAGTGCGGTATGTTGCTTGCCAAGGAGGCCGCCACCCTCTTTGAGCATCAGATAATCTTTGTGATGAGAGACTAGCTGGACCGTGATGACAGAAGCGCGGATGAAGTCCTTTAAGGCCAGGGCCGGTCTATTGAAGTCGCGGCTCATCTCGGATTGGCGCAACGACATCTCGGCCTGCTCAAGCAACCACTTAAGTGGCTTCTTGGCGTCGATATCGGTCGGCAATGCGAGCACATCGTCGATGTGCGGCAAGGCGGGTTTACCGCCAGCGCCATTTGTTGCATGGCCGCTGTAGCCTGCTGGAAGACTGTATCTGGGGTTGGCGGCCATGGACAGCCGGCCCCCCTGCCGACGACCGAGGGCGTCGAACGGGGACTACCGATAGTATTAAATCGGTTGAAGTGTATAGCAGGCTGTAGTCATGGCATTCTCGGCCCAGGCGTGCGACTATCGACGAGGTTTTAATGGTCGGCTCGGTTGCTGTCGCGATTGGTGGCGGCGGATGGGGAGGGGGGGTTCGGGAAGCCGCCAGGGTCGAGTACGGGTGAGATGGGTAGAATCTTCGTGAAACGTAGTAGATAAATTCGAGAAGAAATAAACGTGCGCTCCGACGATGCTTGGTATGGAACAAAAGGAATCTATGCAACGAGCATGAACAAACCTGTGGCACGACCACTTGGTGATAATGGCTGACGGCAGTGTGGGGTTGTGACTTTCGGGTGCGGGAAGCTTAGGTTGTTGGGCCTGGAGAAGCCACAGCTAGCACAGCCGCAGGAGGCGGTACGCGTGGCTCGCGCAGCATGTAGCAGGTACCACAGGCACAGTACCTTGGCGGCTGGGCCAGACAGCGCCCGGCAGGTATAGAGTGTATAGAGTTCGTTCTAATCTGCCCTATTGCTGGATGGCTAGCCTACCTCCCCGAAATTGTCGACGAGGCTGCGCTGGTGACGCCCTGCCCTTCTTTTGACTTCTGCCTTCTGCCTTCTGCTTCTCCCATCCGACAGCGCCACACACTGTGGGGCTCGCCTCGACATACGTCGTCACCGCGCGGAGGCAAGCTAATGTGTTGTGTGCCTAGACCTGGACCTGGAACATTCGCCTTGACTCAAGTTCATCTTCCACCTCCCCAGCCGTCGCCCTCGATCTGCATTTCCCATCGCCGACACTGCTTCTACATCGATTCCGAATCTATTGGCCTCCCACAACTGCAGATCTGAGTTTTCCCGCGCTCCCTCGCGAGCCGCCCGCACACTCCCTGCAAAATGATGTCCTGGTGGTCGTCCTCGGCCAATACGGCTCTGGACGAGCAGATTGAAAAGGCCACCAGCAGCAGCCTGTACGTCCCTCCCAACCCCATCGCGGATGCTTCGCTCACTGTGCCATCAGAGAGGACATCGCTCTTAACCTCGAAATCTCCGATGTTATTCGGTCCAAGACGGTCGCGCCCAAAGAGGCCATGCGCAGCCTCAAACGTCGCATAGGCAACAAGAACCCCAATACGCAGCTCAGCGCTCTGAATGTAGGAGAGGGACCCTCCTGAGTTCGCCACGCGCGCATAACTAACCGCTCGCAGCTTACCGACACGTGCGTAAAAAATGGCGGCTCCCATTTTCTGGCCGAGATTGCCTCCCGCGAATTCATGGACAACATGGTGTCGCTTCTGCAGGCTGTCGGCAGCGGGGCAGTGAATGCCGAGGTCAAGTCCAAGATCCTTGAGTTGGTGCAGTCTTGGGCGGGAGCTACAGAAGGTCGATACGAGCTCTCATACATTGGAGAAGTGTATCGGACACTACAGCGCGACGGCTATCACTTCCCCCCCAAGATCGCGGTCGCCAGCAGCATGATTGACAGTAATGCGGTATGTTGCACTTACCAAATAGCTTCCCAAGCCAACTGGTACTGACGGCAAGTTGCTAGCCCCCGGAATGGGCCGACTCTGATGTTTGCATGCGGTGCCGCACTGCCTTTACGTTTACGAACCGAAAGCACCATTGCCGCAATTGCGGAAACTGCTTCGACCAACAATGCTCGAGCAAGACCGTTGCACTCCCTCATCTCGGAATACACACACCGGTTCGAGTCGATGACGGCTGCTATGCAAAAATCACCGGCAAGGGCTACAAGGAACTAGGCCCTCTGCAAGATCGCTCTCCGACGTATCCGCATAAGACCAAGAGTACCACAGCTATGCAGCCACGAAACGCGCGTGTGGAGGACGACTTCGACGAAGACATCAAAAAGGCTCTGGCCATGAGCTTGGAGGAGGTTAGCAGCTCAACCAAGGGCAAGGTTTCCGCCCCAGTCAACGGCAACAAAGCCGCCGCGAAGCAAGCCGAGGAGGAAGATGCCGACCTGCGCGCCGCGATTGCGGCATCCTTGGCCGATATGGAGGAGCAGAAGCAAAAACACAGCGCTGCGCTGAAAGAGCAGACGACAACACCTTCTGGCAGTGCGACGACCGCATTTGCCATGCCCAAGAACGACTACGAACTTACACCGGTGGAGGCCGAAAACATCAACCTCTTCGCCACCCTGGTTGACAGGCTTCAAACGCAACCTCCTGGGACTATTCTGCGCGAGCCCCAAATTCAAGAACTGTACGACAGCATCGGCACACTGCGGCCGAAGCTGGCCCGCACCTATGGCGAGACAATGAGCAAGCATGGTACGTGCAGAATTTGCTACTGGCTGATCCGGGATGCCATCTAACGTCTAATTACAGACACACTGCTTGATTTACACGCCAAATTGTCAACTGTCGTGCGATATTACGACCGCATGCTTGAGGAGCGATTGTCCAAAGCATACAGTCAACAACATCTCGGCTTTAGCCCGGCTCCTGTCCGCCAGCACGCAAGCCCGTATCCGTCTATATCGGCGCAAAATACTGGCAACGCGCACGGAGAATCTTTTTATACCGGGCAGCAGCCAAGCTATCCATCCATGCGAAGCCCGAATTTACATCAGGCTCAACCGAGCCAGCCTCAGTATAATTCCTATGGCGCGAGACCTGACGTAGCTCAGGGCCATTATCCGTCGATGCCACAACAAACAGAACCAAGCCCAACCGCAATGCAAGCGTCGCATCAGCCTCTCATGTCGCCTTCCGCAGACCCAAATATGGCCTACTATGCTAACCCTAGCGCGCCACCCCCGGTGCAGTCTCCTTCCGGCCCGTCAGCTCCAGGACCTGCACCAGATGCGGCGCAATCACCCTACCCCAACCTGCCACAAATGCAATACCACCGCGGATCAGTATCATCTCAGACGCAAGGCACGCCCGTGCCAGCGCAAACGCAACCGTCGCAACCGCCGCCCCAAACACAGCCGCCGCCGCCGCAGCAAGCCGTGCCCAGAACCCATCCGCAGCCGTACTGGCAGCAGGCGCAGACGCCAGCGCCACCGCAACAGGCTCCCCAGAGCTGGGGTTATGCCGGGCAGCTCCCCTCTGTCCCGCAGCATGAGCCCGTGAAGCAGCCCGTGCAAGAGGAGGCTCTAATTGAACTGTAGCACAACTCGTCGGATGAGGTGTGGCAGACTACCTCGTCTGGCCTCTGGACGGAGATGGAATCCTAACTGTCACGAGTCCGATAGCGAAATTCATCGACGGCGTTTGAAGGGATATTTCTCTGTTACTGTTTACACTATGAAGGAAGGGGGAGGTTACCTCGCTGTGAGCCTGGGGCGTAGAGAGGGAAGGCTGCGGTGCTGCTACATAGGTTGTCATAATATACCACGTTTGGAATCCTCCAGCTTCCTTCCTGGCGAGGAAGGACCTGAGTAGCGTCTCCCGCCCATGATTTCTTATGCTCCCATCTTACCTTTTATAGCCTGCCGTTGACGCATGCTTCACTCCATGCGCAACGTGGGGCATTTGGCAGGTCTGGGTCGATCGGCGCCCCCATCCTCGCTCGGACCGGCACAATCCGGCCTTTCCTTCTCCGCCGCCGCCCGGTGGCAATGCGCCCTACATCCAGTGCGTGAAAGCGTCATCCTAGCCCGAGTTCGCTTCTCACTGCAGTAGCGGGAAAGGGGGAGACTGGGAAATACGCGCTGTTTGGGCAGCGTCCGCCCGCCGCCATGCACGGCCTCTCCGCGGCACGGGCTGCGATCGGAGGCCACCCAGTCACCCACGCCGCGCCGTCTTCGGCCGCGGCTCATATTCACATTCGGGCGGCCTTTTCTCCGGGTGTCAAGCAGGGAGACGAATCACGGGACAAGGGTTCGGCCCACAGCCCACAAATTAGCTATGAAACACACACAATTCGTGGGAGGCACCCCTTAAGGGTGTCCCTAGCTTCCTGTAACCTAGCCAGCTTCTTTTTCCTCCGAATCAACAACTCTTCTATGAGGAATAACTGCTCTGCGTGACACCGGGCGACCCGCAGTAAATGTCTCCTCCCAAGGGTGCCTAGATCGGTGACGGCGTTGCTACGTTTTTCCCTGGATCAGGGCCAGGTGGGCTGCTTGTCGTTTCCCGCTGTCCTCGTCGATTGACTCATACTTGCAGCCGCCAACATCACAAGCAGCTTCTCTTCTCTTTTTTTCTTGCATTCGTCTCTGCTTCCCTGCTGGCGATGCCACTGTAACGGCCGCCATCTGACGAAACCACTACGCAACACAACCTCCGAACCTCCGCCTCCGCCGGACAAGAGAGCACGCCATGCCGCCCACCGTCCACCTCGTCCGCCACGCCCAGGGCTACCACAACTTGTGCGTCGAGAACGAGGCGCTGCGCGACCCGGACCTGACGCCCCTCGGCGAGCAGCAGTGCCTCGCGCTGCGTGCCGCCTTCCCGCACCACGCCCGCCTCGCGCGCCTCGTCGCCTCGCCCATGCGCCGCACGCTCTGGACCTGCATCCGCGCCTTTGGCGGCCCCGACCGCGGGCCCGGCGCCGAGGGCCCGGCGCCGTACCCCGTCGTCGCGCTCGACACCCTGCAGGAGCTGTCCGACCTGCCCTCGGACACGGGGTCCCCCGTCGCGGCGCTCCGCGACGAGTTCGGCGACGCGCGCGCCGACCTCTCGCGCGTCCGCGACGGCCTCTGGACCGACAAGCTCGGGGACACGCCCTTCGAGCCCACCAAGGACAAGATCGAGGCGCGCGCGCGCGAGGCCCGCCGCGCGCTGCGCGAGCTGGCCGGCGGCACCGCGTCCGACGACCACATTGTCGTGGTGACGCACGGCGCGTTCCTGCACTTTCTGACGGACGAGTTCCAGGACATCCCCAGCGGGAACGGTATGTTTCTTTCTTCCTCTGGCTCCTTCTTGGCCTGGCGTGGCGGGCTGCTGTATATCCCATGTGCAGCTGCAAGTAGCCTTGGCGGGAGATCACGCGCTGACGTTTCCCGTCTAGCCACGAGCTGGAAAAACTGCGAGTACCGCTCGTACCAGTTCGTCGACCCCACGGGCGCCGACGACGGTGCCGCCATTGTCGAGACGGACGAGAGCTGGCAGCGCCGCCGCGGCGACAAGCCCCGGCTTTCGCAACACGACCTGGACGAGCTGCGGGTAGTCGCCCACGGCCTCATCGTGCCTCACTTGAAAGCCAATGCGCACCTGTGAGTTGGGATATCTCGCGGTATATCACATAGGTAGCAAGAATTCGAAGCTATTATTCGAGGATATAGAGCTGATATAGAGAGTTGGGTATAGACTAGAGCTAAGCAAGAGGGAGGACGATAGAGTAATTTAACATAACATCACCGTGTATACATTTTACTAGTATGGGGAGCATATTTGAGGGTCGTCTAGATCATTTCTTCCCAAGGCATCCATCGCTGTCATGATTTCTTTCCATCGAGTCTCACGTATCGTCTGCAAGATGAGCGAGTACCCCAGCTCGGCGCGAGCGTCTCTCCGCAGCGTGCATTGGCAGTAGCACTTGATCGCCGGATCTTTGCTCTTCAAGAGATCTCCAGCGGCGACGTCGACAGAGTCGCCGAGCTCCTAATTCAGCAAAACTGCGGAGATGTATGGTGGGTGTATCTTGAACAGGTCGCGCAGCTGGAACAGTTGCTTCTTTTCAAAGTTCTCTCGGCGCGTGTATACAACCCTCGCGAAGAGCTCAAATTTCACTCCTGGCTGGTTCTTGTACATGGAATCCTTTGCCTCGAGCATTTCTCGGATATGGAACCAAGTTTTGTAGGGCCGGAGAAGCATCCCGATTGGAGCGGAAACGGCGGTGGATGGCGGCGTCGCTGGCTGCATTCTATACAATGGGGCAGTGGTGCTATTCACTGTGCGACCCTTGACATCTCTTGTGGCGGGCTCGGTGTATTTATCTCGCAGCTGGCTGTTGACGCAGTCCCAGTTGACCTCATCTTCAGCGCCTTTGCCGTTGCTGATGCCGTGGATGCCAATGATGCTGTCCTCCGTCGCAGGGGAGGCAGAGTTCGGAGGAGAGAATTGAAGGGTGGGATCAAACCTCGGTGTATTCGATGAGACTGAGATATTGTCAAATTCGCGCACGACACTTGACGGTGGCCGTTTCTCGTCTGGGGAAGGCGGGAGGCTGACGAAGTTCCAGAGATGGTCGCTGGGGACTTGCACTCCAGGTTGCGACACCGTTGCAACCGCATTACCGGAAGCCAATAGATTTAATTCAAAATCCGCATTGTCGATTTCTCCCTCTGGGAAATCGTAAAAACCGGACGAAATGCCTCCATCACGGCCGTTTGCCGCAGGCAGGGTGCTGGTGGTGGAATGGGCGTGGTAAATGTCTGCTCCATCGAAGGGATCGTCGTGGCCAAAATCAATTCGTTTCCTCTGGTGCCGCTCCTGTACATTGTCTGTACTCTCCGACAGCTGTCTCTTGCCGCGGCTTGGATGGCGGGAAGACTGGGATGCATGTAATGCTTCGTTTGCATGCCCATCATGAACGCGGTGTTGTGCGCCGGTAGCTTCCATACTGACGTAAGCCATTGCCCATGGAAGAAAACCTAGGAATGATGTTTCTTGATGAATCTAGGCGGGCATTTGGCTTGCACAATATTCTCTCGAAAGTGTAGATGATAGATCTAAGCCGTGGCCAAGCCCTTCGCTGATTCATCAAATAGGCGAATCAGCGCTTTGGCCAGGTCGGCATCGAGGCCCGCGAGGAAGGAGCAGACTCATCCAAGACCAAGAAAAAAAAAACATCCAACGTGAATTCTTCTTTTCTTCTTGCACAGATTTACCGCCTTTCCAAGGGACCATCATTCTTCAGCAGCTGCACGAACTACTTCCAACCCCCTTGTGATTGATTCTACTGGCCGATACAAGCCACAGACTACCCACCGCGACTCTGGAACTCATAGCTGGGGAGTCCGGAACGTCAGATCTGTCTCATGCAAACTCCTCTGAGCGGGTACCGAGCTGATGTGACCTCCAGCTACTCTACACGATGCTTGCTGCAGCCACCAGCCTTGATCCAAGATGTCAGCACAGGGTGGCTTGCCGTCTCGAGGTCTGGGCAGTGTCCTTAGAGGGCATTGGAGGTCAGCCACCAGATAGTTCAGCTGGAGTCGTCATCGCAGATCCAGACGACAAATGGAAACGACATTGGAGCAGCCTCTATCGAGCTTGGCCGGCTGGTTCGGGACGTGTGTCGTCGCCCCCGCCCTCAGGAGTACTTCATCCAGCTCATCTGATCAGCACGCATCGCCATGTACGTCAGGAAATGCGTGGCTTGAATACACACACCCCTTCCT
This sequence comes from Cordyceps pruinosa, assembly GCA_003025255.1. NCBI lineage: Eukaryota > Fungi > Ascomycota > Sordariomycetes > Hypocreales > Cordycipitaceae > Cordyceps > Cordyceps pruinosa. The sequence goes on from LUFD01003689.1 coordinate 110,364, forward strand.
CGCAGCAGTTGGGGGCCTCGCCGTTGCCTGTCACGCTGGAGCGGTCGCGAGCTGAGGTTTTGCCTTCACTTTTTCAAGTCCTATACAGTCTAGCTTGGCCACGTCTTGTCTCGACGGTTTGGACGCCAAGCCACAGCCTTGGGGTTCGCGCCGTCACCCGTTGCCACCTGCCTCCAGAGGTGACTTCTTGTCATCTGTACCGCTGGCCGGCCCAGTTCGCTCACAGTCAGTGCCTTGTTGTTCATAGCACATAATGCCTCCACAGACCGAGCACACGATGGGGCGCGCAGTCTTCGGTCGGCCATTCATCACACCGCGTGCCCGGCCTTGCAAATCGAGCAACGAGTAATGCAAGATTTGATGCACCCTGCACATGGGCATATGCATGACCGGCAGACACGATGCAGCCCTCTGCACTCCGCATGTCAATATAGCGCTGGTACAGATTACACCACCCCGAGGCGGCGTCGAAGCTTGTCACAGCAACACAACTGCCCAGCGTATGGGCGTCCTGGTCATGAAAAACTAAAAACGTGCTTTCCCAACCTATCGGGACATGCGAAATTATGGTTGTCCTTTGCATGGACGCCCCCGCCAACGCACTCAGCCATTTTCGCCCCAAGAAGCTCCCTTGCATGGTCTCATTGGTCTGCAAGCAACGAATCCACCTCATCCACACCACCATAATGCCACGCAAAAGGTTGCCAAAACGGAGACGAAGGTAGCCGGTGGCTAGTGTACGTTGAGGTAAATCAAGAAAAGGAAATCAACATGCAGCGTCAAATCAAGTCACGATGACAACAGCGGCAATACCGCGAACAACGGGAAGAGCTGCCAGAAGAACGGGGGGGGGGGGGGGGGGGG
>LUFD01003689.1:119554-139298 GCA_003025255.1 Cordyceps pruinosa
TATTAGTTCGCCAGCTCGTCGGCGGCCTGCAGATCCTGACTCAATGCCCGCCACAATAGTACGCGAGTGAGATACACGCCCCTCGTCGTGGAACGAATATTTCGCATTCCTTCCAAGGCGAACTTGTTGCCTCGCATATCCCAGTCTCTCGGTTCACGGGATGGGGGCTAAAGCATTCGGTCTTTGCGCTGCAGCCTGGTCGGTCAGCTCATGTCCATCACTTCTCATTTCTGCACAGTAGACGGGCTCTCGCAGCTGCATCAAGACGCTTGGTAATATTCTTTCTGCTTCATTTGTTTCCAATTTGGCTGCGTATTCGTACACCGGATTCTGTGGCTTTCAAAGTCCCTCTCCAGCCGCTTATCTTCCAACTCCTTTTCTTGGAATAATTTAACTTGCCCCAATGTTTTGATGCGTTGGCCATATGTAGCTAAGGCAAGCCGCCCACCTGGATGCGTCTATGCAAGTGAGCCGTCTCCGGGCGAATGCCATCCTGAATTTATGAAATATTCGAGCATTGTCAATTTCGAAGCATGGCTAATTCCCCCCCCTTCGTGACCCGTTCATCGATGCAGCGTTGCTGGCCGCTGCCAGGAAATATAGGACCTACTCAATCCGGTAGCTCCGAACTCTTAGATGTATTGACGTCCGAATGCTATGCCAGTTCCTCGGCATACCGATTCCGGTGTCCGCGGTGCACAGCACGATTCGCCCAGATACGATTCATCTTTCGACTTGGAAGCATAGAACTGCATTGCGGCGTCGACAATGTGTTGGGGTATTACGTATATTGGATGCGTGGTGCCAATTCGGTCATCTTCGTTGAAGATTTGCTCGTCCTCGACGTATGGCAGAGCCTCCCACTCATCAACACCGTGAGCAGCGCCGGCCGGCCGCGATGTCTTCAGAGTCCACTTGTGCTGTGCGGAACTGAGGCCGGACAGCACATAGCATGTGTGGTAAGCATCTGAGTATCTATCAAGCAAGGAATCCCGTTAATGCATCACGAACCAGCATAAGCGAAACGTCATCGAGGTAACCTACTTGCTTGGCTTGTCTCTCAAGCCACCCCGAAGGGTCTGGTCCTGGCAACAGCACAGAATGTACCGGATTAGCCCGTTGCGACTGAACAGGCTGCCAGTATCTGCGGCCTGCTGGTCTGCGGATCTGGCCTCGCCACTGCTCGGCCCGCTCAGGGCGGCCTGGATGAGCGGCCAGCATCCCCCAACCCAGTGGCTGTAGCAACCGTCCACCAGTTTGTTTGTGCGACCTGAGAAGCCGCCTTCTGGAGCGTACTGGCGGGACGAGAGCCACGCGATCAGTTGCGGCACGTTCATGTACCTACCGAGTCAGAAAATGGTTAGTTTCCGCATGCCCATCACGCAACGCCGGCCTGCGCGGCCGCGACAGAACGGCACACCTGTGACCACTTACTTCGGTATGGAACGATGCGGAGCGTCCAGGATGGACAGACACCCGAGGGCACAGAATGCGTACGCCCCATGCGCCTCGATCCCCGGGATGGCAGCCACGCCTCCCTCATAGGTCTGGCCTGTCCAGAGTCGCAGGCGTACGTCAGTGGCAAGCCAAGAAGGTTCAGGTATGAGGGGACGTACATCGACCTACCCACTCTCCGAGACCGCTGAAGAGGTCTTTGTGGCCGGCTGCGTATGCAGGTGAGTCGGGTGACATCTCGAGGGGAATCCCGAGCACGGATATGAGAACTGACGCGCAGTATGCGCCCCTGCGAAAACAACAACGCAGAATCCGTGTTAGTCGAGTGCCTTAGTCCCCTCCCGGCACCTCCACGCCCGAAACTCGACGGGAAGAGACCGAAAGGGCAGGTGTGGGCTGCACGTACCGTACGTCCTCCTCACCTCCTACGACCATCTGGAAGCCTCCGTCCGCCTGCTTCAGCGAGCAGAGCCATTTCCACATTGCATGCCTGTCTATTACTTCGTACGCCTCTGCTCCACCCACGAGCATGAGTGCCAGCACGGTGGCATAGGTCGTCGCCAAGTGCGAGTCCTGGCCGAAGCCCCCTCCAAAGCCGCCACCGGGGTTCTGGATGGGGCGGACAGTCTCGACCAGCCGCTCGCGATATGCACTCACGTCCTCGCCGAGCAGGGTCAGCGCCGCGAGAGACCAGTAGAAGAACCACGGGCGGCTGGGATCGGCGGCCGTCATCTGCGGCGGGAGCCTGCCAAGCTGCTTGTGCAGAAACTTGACGTGGCGCTGCCTGTCTAGGCGGGGGACGCCGTGCTGATTACATTTGCCTGCATGTTCCTCTCCGCTCAGAAAGGGCAGGCACTCGTCCATCGTCTCCTGCTGCAGCTGCGACGACTGCGTCTCGAACAGGTCGACGATGGGGGGCTGCGACGTGAAGAGGCCCGGGATCGTGGTTGGCTTCGCGCCGCCCGGAGAAAGCCCGGGATGAGGCTGGCCCTGCGCGGGAAGCGACTCTGCAGCTGCGGCCATGGCCTTGATTTGATGTCGAAACAGAACTCTGGGTTGCGTTTTGTTGCGACGGGTGCGAAGGCTCATTACGTAGCGCGCGGCCGGTGCATTTCATGTGACGGCTGAAATGCTGCTCGTGCTCAGTCGCTTTATATATTGGCAGAAACGGGTATGCTCTCTTTTTGCGGCGTCTGGCACTATTCGTCGCGCTTGTGATGTTACCCGTTTGCTTAGTATTGTCGTTGTGATGTTTGCGGTTGGCGCTAACTATTGTTCTTCTCGGAAATTGGTCGGGTAGCAATTTGTGGCCCAAGCTGGCTGACAGCCACCGCGCGGGGAAACGCTGAGCAGAGCTTTAGCCTGCTTTGAAGCACGGCATAAGGCTGTTGTTTTTGGTGTGAGAAATTCATACGTTGCCTTTCATTATCCAGATGACTTGGGTTGGCGAGCTGCATGATTGCTGGCGCGGATCGCACAGACGCAGGTACCCTGCAGAGGCAGAAGGGCTCGGAGACGGACATTCAGCTGCAGATGACTTGTGACATGAAAGTAATCATTAGTTGAGTGCAGACCTAATTCTCAATCCTATTACCACTGGTTTTTCCTTTGCTAAGCTAGCACCAAAACGATCAGCATACAACCTGCTGCCCTCACAAGGGAAGCTACACTGTATCCAAACTCCTCAGCTCCTCAACTCATCATCAACTGCGACGACATTCAACGCCATCGAGCCACCTAGTTGTAGGTCTTTCCGGCAATGAAGGTACCGTCAAAATCAACGTCCGTCGTCGAGTTCTTGAGGGTGTAGTTGCCAAAGCAGGCGTACTGGTAGTTGCTGTCCTGGAACGTGTTGGCCTGGCTCTCCAGGAATGCGCCGAGCTCGCACAGGCCGTCGAGGCGGCCCGAGGTTGCGTCGCCGCACTTGCCGCCGCGGATCGTGTTGAGCGGCACGATGCCGTTGTTAAGGCGCATGCGCACGAACTTGTGCGTGGCGTTGGCCGCGTCGTACCCGTACTGGCCCGGCGCGTACTGCACGCGGCGGTTCTCGACCGGCGCCGGGTTCGCCGACGCGCAGCCAATCTGCTCGGTGACGAGGTTCGCGCCGAACGGCGTGAGGTGGGAGAGGGTGAAGTGCGCGTTGGCGCTCGGCGGGAACTGGTCCAGCGTCGGGTGCTGCTTGAAGTAGTCGACGGACAGCGCCGTCAGCGCGGAGATGATGATGTCGTCGTGCGAGAAGTCGGCGTACACCTTCTGGCCGAGCGGGAACGTCTTGCCGTTGTCGTCAAACGTGGCGTTGACGGACGAGTTGCCGACGGTGATGTACTGGTGGTTCAGGCGGGCGATGAGCTCCTGGACGTAGCCCACGCCCTGCGCGCGGCCGGTCGGGTTGCCGTAGCTGTACAGGTAGTAGTACTGCTGGTCGAGGACGTTCTCGAAGCCGGCCCACTCGCTGGCCGTGAAGACGTGGCAAAAGTCCGACTGCCCGATGTAGCCGTACTCGTACGCGCACGTCATCTGCATGGCGTAGATGTCGTCCGACGTGAAGTTGAAGCCGGCCGGCGCGTAGCCCGCGAGGCGCTTGGCGGCGGCGCGCGTGTAGATCGCGCGGTAGCGCTCCTGGTGGACGGCCGCGATGTCGTTGTTGTCCTTGTTGTTGGCGTTGGTGCAGCCGTCGTACGAGGCGAGCGTGTTGTTCTCGGTGCCGCCCTCGGGGATGATGACGGTGCTGAAGGGCGCCTCCCAGTGCAGCAGCGCCGGGTCCGGCGTCGCGTTGAACGACGGGCCGAAGAAGCCCAGCGCCCAGTTGATCTGCGAGTTCTCGATGCGCGACTGGCTGGTGGTGCGCAGCGTCACCGGCGGCCGCTCCGTGCCGTTGCCGAACGCGCCGCTGTACTGCAGCTGCGCCGTCGCGGCGCCGAACAGCGTGCGCCCGTAGTTGTTCCAGAAGGCGACGCCGCGGCCGAACTCGGTCTGCGCGCCGATGCCCGTGAGCAGCCCGGTGTTGTTGAGCACGTACCGGTAGCTGTTGAGGAACCGGAGCGGGCCCTTGAACTCGGCGTCCTTGTGCGCGTGCCGGAAGTCGGCCAGCTTCTGGGCGAAGCCGCCCGTGGTGACGTTGTCCACCGAGTCCGGGAAGCGCTCGGCGTGGCGCTGGAGGGTGCTCACGGATTCCTGGAGGGCCGGGTCAGCACGGGCGAGGGTCAATCGGGCTTCAGCGAGGGGACGCGTACCACTTGGCAGCCGTCGGGGAGGCCGACGTAGCCGACACCAAACGCATCCTCGCTGTTGTCCGCGTACGAGGAGAGCTCGCCCCAGGAGCTCGAGGCGAGCTTGGCGTCCGTCTGGACATATGCGGAGGCACCGGCCGCGGCGGCGGCTAGCAGGGCAGCTGAGAGGGCAGTCGCGCGCATGGTTGCTTTTCGTCAGGGTACTGTGACTGTCGATCCGGCCTGTCGCGAGACAATCGGCGTTGCAATGGCTACGTTGCGGCGGTAACTAACCACTCCCGTCCTTGCACCGGCTCGCGGCGGAAGAGGCGGCGCGCTGCGACATTTTAACAACGCTCTCCCCCAAGGCACTCGCACAAACAATAGTTCCTCGACAGCAAGCAACAAAGTAGATGTCACAGTTCGGAACCTTCTGCCGGCTGGGCGCCGATCGTCTTCTCCATTGGGCGGCACTATGTCGCATTGGGCAAGCTGTCGACGCACCCAGACCAGGCTGCGAAGCCGGATTGCCGGCCGCCATGACAAATGGGAACTCGTACCAGGAACATGCGCGGGAACTCCCACGGTGCCATTGGGGAAACGGCGGACGGGGGAGGGTTGCGCCCTGCCCAGGTGTGGCGTGGCTTGCGCCCGCGCAGCAGTCTGTTGCTTCCTCACAGTCGAACACCCAGAGCTGGATGCAGAAGGAATAATTCCCGCAGGCAGATAGCGCGACGCCTTCGCGGTCTTGTCTTCTCCTCCCCACGTGCGCAGAGACAAGATGGAAGCAAGACCCGAAGCATATTAGCCGCGCTTCGGAGACATGAGAGCAAACAATCCGCAAAAGGTCTCACTGTGTGAGGCAGAGGCACCATGACAACCGAATATGGACGAGTCCATCGAGCCGCTTTGCCGTTTCTCGTTCTATTTAAGCTTTTCTGTAGTGTTAAGTTAAGCCTCCGTTATGCCTGGTTACCCCAGCTGTCTCATCGCCTTGCGCAATGCCTGTCTGTATCGCCTCAGCTGAAAACACCTTCATAATTAGTGCCTATACTTGTCTTCTAGTATATCCGTGGCGTCCGACCCCCAACAGGCGTTCATGCCGCTCTCAGCGGTCGTTGCTCGCTCTCTAGCTTTCAAAATACATTCGCGGACCGACCAACCGGCCTACCGGCCAAACGTTGTGAGGATGACGATGAAGGAACACCAGTCGTTGTCTTGCGGTGCGAATACCATTCAAGGAAACGTGCACTACGCCACGAGGCAAGCCTCGTTGGCCAACCCGTCCATGTTTGGCCAGACGTTTCGCCTTACGCCACACCACGCGTTGCTAAAGTCTGAGCTCATCCTTCTCCGATGGTCCGCATAACCAGTCGGCCAGCCTCACCATCTTCGTCATTTCCTTCCCTTCCACCGCGCGGCTTTCTCTTTTTGATACATGACAACCGCGGTAGATCCCCCCCTGCTACCGCGCGCACCCCGCCGCCGCCCCCGCGATCGTCGCGAACAGATGGCCCAGGGCCGGCATGTTAGGCTTGCGCCGGCTGGCGAGGAATGCCGAGACGAGCCCGAAGATCCTCATCGGCCGGCGGGGACCGCGGAGCGGCGTTACCTGTTTCCCATGGTTCATCCCTTGGTCGCATGTGCACATGCCGCCGTGACGTACCGCCGTGGCTGGCTCCTCCAATTGCCGCGCTGGAAGAAGCGTCTTTCCGAACAGGTTCCGCTGACAGGACGCGAGCTGTGTTCCCATGTTGGCCACCTTGATCGCGGCTCTGAATGATATTGGGCGGTACCTGTGTGCATTGCGAGTCTGCTTGGTACTGCTTTTGGCGATCACCCCGGGATCATGCGACTCGCAAACTGGTTCACCTGCTCGCGTAAGTCGCCGCCGTCTTGATCTCCCCTCAACTAATACGCTCATATATTCTATCGATGCCGTCTGCAAGATGTCTTTCCGCCGTTTCTGTGGGCGGCTCAGTGCCATCTGCTACCTCCCTTTCATCCTCTGCGTTGGTTGCTGGGCAAGCGTTGAGCGGTTTGGGACTCTTCGAATGTGCTTGCCGGCCGCATTATCTGACCACTCGCTCTTCTTGGTACATCGCAGGTTGCTTTGTATTAGAATGTCATCAAATGCGTCACATCACTGTATCGCTGCCAATACAACGTCGCTCACACGCTGACCAACCTACCGTTCCTTGTCGAACGGAACAGAGTATCTCTCTTTTAGGCCACTCATCAAGAGGGTGCCGCGGAGGCCGCTGGTTTCGTAGTACTCCTCTACATCATTATTCCTGGAGGTACATTTTGTGTTTTGTTTTGTCATCATGCATAATCCCGACCAGCCACGAGATGTCCGCTTAGATAGTAAAGAAGAGATGAGCAGCCTCATCATGCTCGGCTTCGCCATCTACATGTCGTTCACGGCAAGCCTAGTACCTAGTCTCTACAAACCTCCGGTATCCTCATTGAAGTTGGCATGACACTCATGACCAAGTTCAGGCCAGGCCCGGCCTCTGGCCTGTAGCATGGAGTGATCAGATCAAGGACGACACCAGGTGCCAAGCTCGCCTTCTAGTATTGATACGTGCTGTGTCTAAAGCATTCCATCGGGGCATAGGTATCCATGGCCTCCCGTGTCACTAAAGTTTCCCGTGAGAAATTAGCAGCATCGTCGCGCTCTCCGTCTCGCAGGGTGTCTTCTCCCGCCATCTTACGGACAACGTGCCGAAACGAGGTATTTATTCTTGATAACCTACACTCTCTACAATCGTATCCTGGGTGTTGTCGACGTCGCTCCGGCGGGAGCCGCGTCGGGCTGTGATCGGAATCGCAGTGCCGCTTCGATCTCTTGCATGCCAATTTTCGCAGGAGGAAGCATAGGAAGCCCCTCAAAACAGACCTGTGTACAAGAAGCGCAGGCGGTGAACCATTCTACTTTTCCGATGAGTACGTTTCGGCGCGTCAGCAGTGGCTATTTCGGCTCGATAGTCCCTTGTTTCACAGTGCCAGGCCTCCCGTACAACTCCCGGGACGAGCCGAGACAGCTGACAGTTGCGAGGCGGGGGACTTGTGGCCCTGACAGAAGCGATTCAAATGATCCTAGCCCTACTGACAAGCGAGTCAGCGAGGCATGTTCCAGCACGAGCGGGCCGATTTGACAACGTTTCGCAAAACAAGTATACTGTAACAGGGCCGCGTCTCGAGCTGTCTAAATCGGACGGGCCATGGTCAAGGGGCACTATTGAACCATATCCATACGGTCGCAATGCGCGGTTTGGCAGGTGATTTTGAAAAATCTGCAATTTGCCAGGAGTTATGAAACTGTGTTTCGAAAAACCTTGACCGGGTTGTTTCTGCAGATGCTTCGCTCCGGATATCTGCAGGGTCTGCTCCACGGCCATCTGTCTCAACGCCATGTACGGATGTCGTCTCGCTCGCTCCGCCACTTTACACTCCATGGCAAAAGCCGCAGGTTCCGAGATGGCTCGGAAATTATACACTTCCGCTGCAAATGCAGATTGGAACATTGCCTCCCCAACGGGATGCAATGCCAAAACAAAGGACCGGCTGAAGAAAGCGGTCAACGTGTCAAGACGTACCCTGCAGCTCATCAACGCCACTGCAGATGCCCGTACGATTATGCGGGCCGTGCCCAGAGTTGGCAACCACCACAGCGGCAAACATCATGTCCCTAACCGGCGCAGGAGAGGAAAAGAGGGAAAGAGGAAAAGAGGAGGTCGTGCGAAGAGGACCGTGGCAGAATGAGTCGGCCAGTCCTGCACCCTTCCAATTGGTACCCGAGACACCTGTTGCGCTGTCGGCGAGGCTTGCAGCCGCGGGCGAGCGAACAGCAAAGTTTCATGCTCGCATTATTCAACAGTGGGGAAAGACGGCCTGAGATTGCTGGCTGCCGAAATGCCTCTCTCTCTGTGCATGACAGAGACAGAGCCATGACTTGCAGTGGAAGAGAGCGGTAAAAAGAAAGAGCCGGTTAACCTGTAGCGAAAACTGAAACGGGCCAGTTCCAGAAACGCACATGCCTCCATCAGACTACGAGTGCGAGTGCCAGGTAGCCCATGTGAATATGCACCATGCAATGCGTGGTGAGCTGGCGTGGATGGGACGACGCCGATAGCAAGGCAGATTCATGCCGCCGTTGGGCAACTCGCCCTGCTTGCCGGGGTTTCCTCTTCAGCTCCTTCACACGCGTCGCACATCGTGGCGGCCCAACCTGAGGGGGAGCAGGGCATTGGAAGAGGAACGAGTCTGTTCACAGCAGGCTATCCTTACCCCGCGTGTTCTGTGTCCGGCAGAAGCGCGCATGTAGATGGCCCTGCATCCCAGAGCCAAGTCGTCTGGACTGTAGAGAGTGTGGCTAAAGTACGAGTTGTGTGCTGCGAGTTGTGCTGCGTGCTGCGAGCTGCGTGCTGCGAGCTGTGTACTACAACCGGTAGGGGGGACAATGGCGACACGGCCGTCGCACGAGGAAAGAAAAATAGGAGCCTGTATGCAGTACAAGACAGTGCAGCGTACGGGACTTTTGTCTCTCATGATACATGCTTTGTACGAGTAGGGTCGGGGGAATCGCAAAGCCGTTGCAGAAATGTGTGTGATAGTGATAACAGCGCCTGCCACACGTGGGAAAAGAGGACCTCTCGGTGGAGGAATAAACGGTTTCCGGCGTCGTGGCAAATAGAGACGGGCACAATGAAAAAAGAAAAGAAAAACTGACAGATCAGGCGACGGAGGGATCAAAAGCAAAACTGCAGACGGCTGGCAAAGCGTGGATTAACGCCGTTCGGGCAATCTTGCTTCCTTTTCGCACCCAAGTGGGTTGTCTTCAACCAAACTGAGACAATGCGACACGATATGGCTGGGGTAGTCAAGATGCGTGGGTAAAAAGCTCCAAATGCCCGCCAAATTCACCACAGAGGTAATGTTGACAGATGGCGGGATAGGGCAGCAATAGGGCGATGAGTCTGGTGCTGCATCAAAGAGGATTGATTCGACGGGTAGGTACATTGGACGGAGGGGCGGGCGCGAGACAGGATGGCGTGTGATCGCATGGTTGGAAGCCGCTGTAGGACATGGCGGAAAAGGTCTCAGCCATCTTTTTTTGCTTATCATTGAGGCATTGCCACATTGGGGCGGCGGGCGCTGACGGTTAGTCGTGGGCAGGTGGCTGGACTTGGCCAAGGCACGCTGAGTACGATTGGCAAGCGGCCGGAGCTGGCTGTTCTCAGTTGGATGCAACATTGCAAGGCCGGCTGGCGATGCAAGAAAGAGGCGCACTAGTTGACGTAGCAAGCTTGCAAGCCTCGAGCCGACGAATGGAGGGGTGACTCGGAGTGGGCGAGGCTACATCGGGCATGCCTGATACGTAGTTGATATACCAAAGCAAGGCACCGCCGCGGAAAATGCAACAAGCGGCCGAGGCGATCCAATGCAGCACGAGCAAAGGCCGAGAGGCAGGGAGATCTGATACCATTAACGAGACAGCGCCCGGCCGGCCACACCAACATCAGTTTTTGCGACTGCGACCGTGACGGCAGGGTGCTGCAGCCTTCGCGCAAAGCCGGCCGGGCCTCTGCGTGGTCGGAAAGCTGGGATGAGGGAGAAATAAAGTGGCTGGCCGTTTGTGGCCAGGCTGGCACGTTGGCATGGCACAAGGGTCTTGCTCACCATGAGCTAAAGCAGCCAGGGTTGGCTCTTGGTTGAGGCGAAAGTCAAACTGCCAACGCATAATAATACATTGGTCCATCACAAGATGCTATTTTAGCAGCCGCCCGTGATGTGGATTGGCAAGGAATGCAACGTCGGCGCCAGATTGAATACGGACAGCTGGACAACTAGCCCGTCTCATGATTGCCCGGCATCTGGCGAGTTGTTCCTGGTCTCTGCAGCATCTAGCCGCCGCAGGCAAGGACCCAGAGACGGACAATGCTGCTGGTGTCGTACCAAGAGCCGGCGGCAAAGCTGGGCTGGGCTAGATCGCCCCCTATTATGTCGTATCATCTCTGTGTTCCCAGTTCCCACAAAGCTGTATCTTTGTGCCAGGACATCAGCAGGGGACAGTGGCAAGGTGGCTATTGAATCGGCCCAGTTCTTGGTTGCATTGCTCCATAATCCCGTCTAGGGCATCGGGGACTGGCGGCGCTATCTGCCATCTGGGCATCTGGTCGGAGAAAGTAGCCAAGTAGGTAATCCATGGTACTAGCAATCAAGCCAGAGGTAGGGATACTGGATACCGGTACGAGGTACTTAGAGCTTTGCGATGACCAGGGTGCACCGGCCAGTGCGACGTGAGGACGACTTTTCGTGCTGGCATTTGCGATGGCGATACTGGTCAAGCGTGTGTAAAACAGATGCTGCTGCGGTACCTGACGAGCCCCGCCGGTTATGGCGAGGTGGGCAAAAGGTCCGTATGGCATTGCACCAGAGCATCTCGACCTGGACAATGGAGGTTGGACTGGAGGTTGGCCGCTGCGGGTTCTTTATTGTATGCATGCTGCACCTGTAGGTTGATGGAAGACAGACAAGCGAAGCGGGCTGGGCTGCATTGTTTGAGGCTGCAGAACGTGACGAGGCTGTTGATACGGGGTGGCTTGGGCGTGCGGCTTGAGGGCGGGCACCTGGAATCGAGCAGCGATGGAAGGTGGTGATGTGGTCGTTGCTTTTGCCTGAGCGTTTGCGTTAGTGCTGGTAAGGCGGCCTCCCCTCGAGGGTCTCATGTGTCGGGCTCTCTTGCATGGCAATATTGCGGCTGGCATGACAGATGCGAAGGTGGTCAGTGGTGTGGCGGATGGGACCGGAGCGGCAGAGCAGGGTTGATGCTGGCTGGTTTGCAGCTTTAGCGGAGAGGTGTATGGCAAGCGTATCGGGCGTGGAGCTGTTTGCGTGGCGAGAATGGATCTGGATTATCAGATCAGTAGCCAGAAATGATGAGTAGCCAGAAGTCTGAGTAGCCAGACATGATGAGTAACCGGAATTACTGGCTGGTAGTATTCGTACAGAGGTCGTGGCGGCGAGTCTTTGCGCGGGGAGTGAGGCAGTGTGTGATGTGACCTGTTCCTATTCGTGGCATCTCGCGTAATGGTTTTGCCAAGGTTGAGCGGAATCTGGTGGGAGGGAACGGTCGGGGCAGGCTGTAGTTGTACATGGAATGGGGGCGGAAAGAGGAGAGTCGAGATGTAGTGATACAAGGGATCGGTTTCTGTGCGGGATCAGAAGACTGCAGTGGCTGGCAAGCGGGCGGGCGGTGGGCAGGGTGCAGCGGGCGGGCGGGGCTTGTCGGCAGGCAACGGGGAGGTCGGAGGGGAGGTGGGAGGTATCTGGGCGGCAAAAAGGGGTGGGCGAGGTACGGGAGTACATGAGAGCGCGGCCCGGGTACCTGAATTTACCCGGTGCTCAGGTATCGCAGCAAGTACCTGCCTGGTACTCCGACTAGGTAAGGTAGATCGTTCAGCGGCCCACCCGGCTGCAGCTGCGCCTGGACGGCCTGGACGGAGCCTATTGGCTCCGGATGGTCCATTCCGGGGCTTCTGCTTCAAGCTTCACCGCTTCTTTGTCGAATAGCCATGGCATGGAGGGCATGGCATGCTCGTCCGCGCACCCTTGCAGCTTGGCTCTGCTCTTTTCATGCGTCAAGACCTGTATGGATGGATGGAACTGGCAGTTGTCTGTGGGCTGTTCCCATCTGGTTCAAACAATACTCCATCTTGGGTTCTCCGTGCTCCGTCATCAGTAGAGGTCGCCGTGTTAGTGCCGCGGACATGAGGACCCGTGACTGCCAGCAATTCACTGTCCATCACTGTAACACCTACCTATCAGGAGACCACCAAACTGCCCAAACTGCCCAAACTGCCGCCAATCCACCACCCACAAGACCATATCTCTAACTCCAACACCACAAAAAAGAAACAAGAGAACCCCCAAATCAAATACCATCCCAGATACCAAATACCGACCGCCCTCGCCCTCATCCAAAACCCTCCCCGCTTCCACCTTATTTTTTTGCCCACCCACCGCCGCCACCATCCTCTCAACCCTCGTCCCTCTTCGCCAAAACCCACTCGCCGCCGCTTTTCCCTCCTCCGTCCCTGGTCCCTTCTTCCTCCCCCGGCCCTGCAACTAGAAATCTCTATCTTACACCATACCCAACAAGTCCATCGTGGGTGAAAGAGCGGTGTCATCCGCTGTCGCTCTCAACCTCTCAACACCGCCTAGGGCTTTTTCCTCGTGTTCCTATATGCTCCTCCGGCTTCCTGTTTCTTCCTTTCCTTCACCATGACCCTCGACTTCAATTCGAATGGCGGGGGAGATGCCTTGCTTGCCTTGAACTTTGACCCTCACAATCACCACCCGCAACCGCATCAGCATCAGCAGCATCAACAGCAGCATCATCAGCAGCATCAGCAGCATCAACAGCAGCAACATCAGCAGCAACATCAGCAGCTCCAGCAACAACGACAGCACCACGCTCAACTCCAAGCCCACGCCCGCACCGCCCAAGCCCAAGCACACGCTCAAGCTCAAGTCTACGGATACACAGCGTCGACCACTCAACCCGCCCCTACCGCCGCCGCCGCCGCCTTCATCCCTCATCCACGAATCTGGCCTATCCCAATCGACATGGCCTCCTCCAGCAGCCCACCCGGTGCTGCCTCCAGCTCGCCCGAGGACCCTCACATTCACTCGCCGCACTCACACGCCTCGAGCCCCAACAGCCACCACTCGCCCATGCAGAGTCCGCCTTACCACCATAATGTCAATCCTCTGACAGACTGGGCTCTCCAGCAACAGCAACAGCAGCAGCAGGCTGCCGCCGCTGCCCCTCACGACCACCACGACCTCGGCCAAATCGACCTGTCCCAGTTCATCCAGGATCCCTCGCTACTGAACTTTACTGGCCTTCCGCCGGCCTTCGCTACCAATCCCATGGACTACCTGCCCGCCACCACCCAGGCCGCCATCCAACAAGCCAGCCTCCTCGACTCTACTTTCCACTCCATGCCTCCCATGGATGCCACGACACATGCTATGCACTGGGGAAGTACAGGAATGGAGAACTGGCAAGAGTTCCAGAATACGCTGCAGATGGATAGCCTGGCTAGAATGGACAGTGTAGGCAGCAACTCTCCCACTGGCACATATCTTGAGGTCCTTTCTCTGCCTTCATCCTCTGGCGAGGGCTGGGCCATGGTTGACTGGGGGCACGGACACCACAATGTCGAACCATTCCCGAATGCTACTGCCATCTTCAACCCCTCACAAACCCTCCACCTCCGCACAAACTCGGACTCTTCTGAAGGTGCCAATTCGCTAGACTTCGGCAGCTTCGAAGAGGTTGCCCCTTTCCCCTACTCCCCCTTCTCGCCCGAGTCCGATGGTCACGGTGATGCTCACAATCATCGCAACTGCTTCTCCAGCGAGCACCACCGCGCCCATTCGCATGATAGTGTATCCCCCAAGGCTGTCACTGCCGCTGTTCCCATCAAGATGGAGAACCCTGTCGTCATCAAGACCGAGGGCTCTACTCGCCACAGTCCCGGAAACGGCTCTGGTGCCATTGCCACCACACCACCGTCCGCATCAGCCTCTTCATCTCGCAGAAACTCCGGGCCTCGCAAGAGCCCCATTGCCAAGCCCCCTAAGCCTGTTGTCCGTAGGATCTCTACCGGCAAGAAGGATGGCACCGGCGAGAAGAAGGTTGGTCGCAGAAAGGGCCCCCTCCGTCCCGACCAGCGCAAGCAGGCTAGTGAAATCAGGAAGCTTCGCGCCTGTCTACGGTGCAAGTTCCTCAAGAAGACCTGTGACAAGGGCGAACCTTGTGGTGGATGCCAGCCTTCGCATGCTCGCCTCTGGCAGGTGCCTTGCACACGCATTGACATCAAGGATATTGGCTACTTCATGAAGGACTGGAAGGCCGATCACGAGAGCCACATGACCAGTGGGTTGTCCATCTACAGTGTCAGGGGCTTTGCTGCCAAGGAGAGCCTCATGTGGATCACCCATGGTTACGGCTTTGCTCTGCCCATCATGGTGCGTGAGGTCTTTGTGACTGAGGACAGCAGCCTCGCCATCGAGTGGCGTGAGGCCCCAAGCGTCAACGAAGGCTCCCATGATTTTGAAATCCGCAGCGACCGACTCGATGTTGGCGCAGAGGGCGTCAACAGTGCTGCTCTGTCCGAGTACCTCGACAAGCACGTAGAGGGTCCTTTCGAAGACTTCATCGACGACCACTTTGACGGCACCCCCTTCATCACGGAGATCCTCAAGACGGCCCATCGCTACTACGCCAAGGAAAAGATGCCTGTCATTGGCAAGGCCCTCAAGCTTGTTCTCGCATACAACCTCACCATGCACATCACCATGGTCGAGAACCAGGGCTCCGAGGTCCAGGTCGACAGCCAGATCGAGGATGCGGAGTCCAAGTACTACGGCCGCACTGTCGCCCCCGTCATGGTCAACTTCCAAATCAAGTATGCCCTGGCGGAGATGTGGCGCGAGCTGCAAAAGGACATCCTCGAAGAGCTCTCCTCTCTCTACTCCGGCGTCTACAGCGGCGAGAAGATGAAGAATTGGCCCACCATTTTCATGCTGGCTTCCATTCTACTGGCGGTATGGGAGGAGATGCAGTTTGACTGCCACTACCGCGTTCCTGACCCGGCGGCGGTAAACAAGTTTTGCTCTGACATGGAGACCACCCCCGTTGGAGTCATTGTCGGCCTGTTCCACGCCATTTCTCAAAAGCTTCCCGCGTTCACTGAGTGGGACACTGCCCAGCATGGCCAACTCCTTCACAACAACGTGTCTGTCTGCGAGGCCATGACCGAGGTCCGCCAGCATGTTGTGAAGCACGGTATGTTACTCTCAGGCTCTGTTCTCCTGGTACCTCTTGACTAACTCCCCTGCAGAGGCCTACCTGCGCACTCGCAAGGAAGAGGCCAGCTTCGACCCGACTGACTTTGACTCGCTATCGAACAAGTTTCTATCCAAGCTTGTTATCAAGGCTAACTAGATGGTGGCGCGACTGCCGCTGCCGCCTGTGGCTACGAATCTCCTTTGTTTTCTCTTTGCACAACTCTCTAGCGACGGCGTTGCTTTTTCTTCAACCAAGCGATTGATGACCACTTTCTTGAACCGCGGCTACTTGAGAACCGACAGTATTGCTATTTGCTCCACTCTTACTCTACTTCCTTTCTCCGGGACGGCCACGACGACTATAGTTACAAGACGCTCTTCTCCGACGTTATGAACGATTACGTTGACCTGACGGCCTCGACACGATTTTTTACCTTTTCTACGAATGTATGACTTGAAGAAGACAACATCATTTATTTACTTTTTTTGCATCAAAGCTTATCTTTTGGAGACACGAATCTATGCAAACAGCTGCGGCTGAACGGATGGGACAATTTTGCATGTTGCGGCATTTTAGGGGGTGGGAACGGATATACTACACGTTAGATGATTAGGCACATGGGACTAGGCTTATTGAATACAACTGCCATTGTCCCCTTTACATGACAGCGTTGGTCTCAAAGTTTACTGCCAGGCGGTTGGAGGCAGCATCAGCCTTTACTCCATCACCCAATAAACAGTGCTACTACCTGCAGCACAGCACTATGTAAACACGAGTGTTTAGCGGGGGTATAGTACTGAAGTACCTTCATCGTCAGCTTATGTAGTATTTATATGGTAGTTCAGCCATCTCTGGAGCAACTCCCTCTGCTCTCAGAGCTACCACTGCAACCGCCACACGGCGCTGCGCTGTTAGCGTATGATATGTTGCTGCGCTGCGAGTAATACTCCCAATGAATAGGCCACCTGCATTGTGACTGCCTAGAATTACTGAACACAAGCGACAAATGGCCACAGCCTTCGATACTGTCGCAGGATGGCAACAGCCTGGCCGTCCGCCATCCATGATCGTGTCCACTTAGGAGACCGCATCTTTGCCGCCTGCGTGCTCCGTTTCATGGGCCCCCTTCCGTGGCGACGAACCGCCGCGTACCGTGACGCGCCATGTGTGACGGGGAAGCTATTGCCTTTGCTATTGCCGTGAGATTGTGGTGCTACGCGCGGCGGGCAATTCGCGTCCAGCCCTGAGGCGCCGCGCGGTCTCGGAGAACCGAATCAGATGACGTGAGCCACTTTTCAGGTCTGGGCAGCGGCGGTGCTGGGGGGCGGGATCGGGACGCTATTATCGGACACCCCCGCACTTCTCGCCTCTGCTCCCGTTTGCGGCCCCTGCGCGGGAGAAGAATGCGTGTGGCGGGTTGAAATCTTTGGGACTTGCTCTTGGGCCGTTTGGTGTTGAAAAGGGAATCTGGAAAGACAGGGAGCGAATCAGAGTTTGGTGCCTGGCCGCCTTTGTTTGGCAAAGGCAAAGGAGGGCACTGCGGTGGCGGTGGCGGGCACTTTGTGTGGCGCAGGCCGCCGAGTCAAGCCGCAAGGCGAGCAGGAGCGCCGCGCGTGTTTGCGCTGGTGAGTGCACCCAACCACCTGATGCTTAGGAACTGGCGGCCCCTAGTACTACCTGCCCCCGGGTACCTTTTGGAGGCAAACAAATCACACATGGATTTTGTCCGAGCTAGGTATGTTTTGAAGACTTGGTTCGTCCTCTGCTTTACTGTCGCTGGCCGGCGGCATTGGGCAAGGCGGCATCCCCATTCCCTCCCTTCGCTCGGCGTGGCTCAGTGGCAATTCGTCGCCGCCAGACCCACCGGAAACGGCTTTTGCTGAGGTCATAGATACCTGTCGTCACACCTGACTTGCAAGGGCGGTGGTTGTACCGGGAACATCACAAGCCACACCAGCAAAGATCACCAGCCTTGCTGTTCTGGAGCCTTCGGCGACCGCCTGCCCAGGACGGAAAGGCCCCCCCAGCCAGACATAGCGCCTTCGCTGATGAATCATGCGTCGCCTGTCTCGTCATCCTGCCTACCGGGCCTGCACCGCCCCGCCACTCTCCGGGTGCCCTCCTCCCTCCTCGCTCGGCTGGTACTTAAAACCGTTTGCCTCCCCTCTCGCACCCGACCTCCTCCCTTTCCCACCAACTTTTTTTTATCGCGCCCTCTTCACCTCGTTACCGCTTTCCCTCTTCACCATCTAACTACACTACACACTCCATCCGACCTCGATTCCGCTCCGTCACCATGCAGATCTTTGTCAAAACTCGTAAGTTTCACGCTGCACCCGCCCGACCGTTAACGCTACCATACTAACGCCTGGCACAGTCACCGGCAAGACCATCACTCTTGAGGTCGAGTCCTCCGATACCATCGACAATGTCAAGTCCAAGATCCAGGACAAGGAGGGCATCCCCCCCGACCAGCAACGCCTGATTTTCGCTGGCAAGCAGCTCGAGGATGGTCGTACCCTCTCCGACTACAACATCCAGAAGGAGTCCACCCTCCATCTCGTCCTCCGCCTCCGTGGTGGTATGCAGATTTTCGTCAAGACCCTCACCGGCAAGACCATCACCCTCGAGGTGGAGTCTTCCGACACCATCGACAACGTCAAGTCCAAGATTCAGGACAAGGAGGGTATCCCTCCCGACCAGCAGCGCCTCATTTTCGCTGGCAAGCAGCTCGAGGACGGCCGCACCCTCTCGGATTACAACATCCAGAAGGAGTCGACTCTCCATCTCGTCCTTCGTCTGCGTGGTGGTATGCAGATCTTCGTCAAGACGCTCACCGGCAAGACGATTACGCTGGAAGTTGAGTCCTCGGACACGATTGACAACGTCAAGTCGAAAATCCAAGACAAGGAGGGTATCCCTCCTGACCAGCAACGCCTCATCTTCGCTGGTAAGCAGCTGGAGGACGGTCGCACCCTGAGCGACTACAACATCCAGAAGGAATCTACTCTGCACCTGGTTCTGCGTCTCCGTGGTGGTATGCAAATCTTTGTCAAGACCCTGACCGGAAAGACGATTACGCTGGAAGTCGAGTCCTCGGATACGATTGACAACGTGAAGTCGAAGATTCAGGACAAGGAAGGCATTCCTCCTGACCAGCAGCGTTTGATCTTTGCTGGTAAGCAGCTGGAAGATGGCCGCACTTTGAGCGACTACAACATCCAGAAGGAGAGCACTCTTCACCTGGTTCTCCGTCTGCGTGGTGGCAACTAAGGAGCGAAGGGGCTGGTCTTTTTGTTTTTGTAATGATTACCCCGGCGTTTAGTTTTCTTTAGTTTAGCTCTTGCGCAGGAAGCGAAACAGCGCTGCGTAATACAGTCATCTGAACACTAAAATGTGCAAGCTGTTCTCGAGTGAAATGCAACTTGGCCAACTAAACGCCTTGTACCTGGTGGCACAAAGTGGTGGATGTGGCTCCACCAGTGACATGTTGCCCGGCCTGGCGGGGGCAATATCTTTTCTGCCATGGCGGGGCAGAAATTCGACTCGACTCTACTTAATCAACTATTTATACCAGTGTTCATCCCTACGATGCTGCGCTATATTCGGACTCGAACAACGAATATATCATATATTGGGTACGAAACGAGCATCCTCCCATACTCGAGACACTCGGCTCCTAGGCTGACGAAGCCGTCCACAATCACCAGGCGTGTCACACATTTCCAAGTCCACCTGGTGCACCCCGAATATTTTGTTTGGGAGTCCAGCGCGCACCAGACCTGGCCATGCCTTCGTACTTTTACCACCTGAAATTCGAGCTATATCCAACCAGCGACCCGACTGTGGCACAACCTACTGCAAACACTGATATTTGGCTGCCGACTGCACAGACGAGCGTGTTTGACGAGTTGCCGGCGCACCCACCCCGGATCGACGATACACAAGCTCCGGACAACCAAGAGCCTGCAGTGGCATCTTGGGACTGGCGTTTCGGCCGCGTGAGCGTCCAGACGATCGACCCGACCGAGGCCATGACCGTTACCGGAGCTGAGGAGAGCAGCGCCTCGACGACGGCTGCCGCGGCACCGTCCCTTGGCCCTAGCTTTTCCGGCCCGGGCACGGCCACCAAGGCGACGTGCGTGCGGCTCAACACACACCACACAAATGTCGGCTGGGGCGTGGTGCACTTTTACCGTGACGGGCAGGAGAG
>LUFD01003699.1:0-15245 GCA_003025255.1 Cordyceps pruinosa
GCGGCCGCCGCCGTCGACGATGCCCGCGCCGCCGCGGCCGGCGCGACCCAGCGCCGCGCGCAGCAAGCACCACACGCAGCCCGGCCCCGTGCGGCCGTCACAGGCCACCACGGCGTCGCAGGCGTCGACCGCGGCGTCGCAGGCGCTACCAGCGACGTCCGTCCTCTCTCGCGGCGTTGCGGAGGAGTCGTCGGAGAGCCTCGTGTTCGACGACCACGGCGGCTCGTCCATCCCGATGCCGTACAGCGCCGTCTCGGGCCTGGACCACCTCGAGGCCTCGCAGCTCCTGACCGGCAGCCAGATCCTGCCCGAGAGCCTCGTTCGGGACGAGGAGGAGCAGCAGCAGGAGGGGGAGCGGGAGCGGGGGCAACGGCGGCGCCCGCAGCGCGTGCTGGATGAGATTGTCGACTCGGAAGAGGAGGAGTAACAGAGTGAAGGGAGATGTGGGAGGTATTCCGTGCAGGCTCGGATGATATGACCTTGTGAGGAAAGGGGCACGACTTACGAACTGATTTGAGACTGCTGCGACCGTTTTCAGCCAGTCATGTACATAACAAATGCGTTCGAATAATCTCCTCATAATAGAATATTCCCATACTTCATTTTTTGATGCTAATGCCAGGTCTATATACTTAAGGAAAATAGAAAGTGATAAGCCCTTGTCCCATTCATACAATTACTATCTGCCGTTCTATTCCCGCCTTACTTTTCACCTCGCATCGGCCATATTGGCATTACAGGTGATGATGTAGACCAAAGCAGTATGATTTTGCGACTTGATTTATTGGTGTCAACCTTACACGCCAGAGAAATGGAGCTGTGAGGTACCCATTGTAAAGCGAAGGATTTAGGAAAGGTGGAAGGCTCCTTGGCCTTCCTTCATAGCCGTGAGCAGCCGCTTTTTCATGGTAGCGTGGTCCGTGTAGTCTGGGAGCTTGAGATAATTGACGCAGGTCATTACACTCGGCAAGTAGTCGTCCGAAGTGTACGGGTGCTCACTCGGCTTGCAGACCACAGTGAACATAGGCGTCAGGCTACGGAAGCCACCAATTGGGAGCTTGGGGCTTCCAGTAATGAATTGAAGAAATTCGCGCCGCTCGCTGAGATCAAACTCGCTCATTACCTGTAGAAGATTCTTCACGCTGCGGCTATCCATGTTGAAGCCGTGGTCGGCCTTGATGGAGTCTGTGAGAGCTTGATACTGATTAGCTTCATGATTAGTTGTTCTGGGTACGAATCGGCCTTACTTTCAAGGGACCAGTCCTCATTGACTTTGCCAAAGAGCGCTACCAGCTCGGCCGGAGTAAATGCACTCAAGGCGGTATATGGAAACACCTGGGAGAAACCGGTTCTGAAGGCATCGACCTGCGCACGCACACCGGAGCCGAGCGTCATGTCGATGACCTTGTCTAGGTAAGAATCAACGTTCGCAATTGTGACGCGCTTTTGCGAGCCATTTGCTTCTAATTCAATGCCAGGATAACCAGGAAGCGTAAAGTCAAGACATAAGTCATCCAATCGCACACCGTCGATGGAGATATTCTCGGTATCGGCAACTTTTTGTGCAGGCGTTCGGTGGGGATCTTCGTCGATGTCTTTCTTCGCAATAGAGTACTTCCTGATCGTCTTGAGTGATCTTGCTAGGCCGGGATCAACTACCTTGACAGCGCCCAAGGATGGCTTGACACCTGCTGCGACAGCATCACTAACACGGAAGAAGGTAGGATTGAAGTGGATATCGATGATGCGCGAGTCAATCATGGATCGTGCGATAAATTTACCAAGAATTTTGAACAAGTGCAAAATACGCTCTCCGTTAGGTGTGCCTAGTTCTTCTGTGCTCAGTGGCCGAGGGAATAGTCCGGATGGACCGGAAACGAATTCGTCGGAACCTGTGTTATCAACGTCACGCCAGAGACGAAGCTTCTTCTTGGCGAATTCCTTGGAGACAGTCGAGTAGAATTCCAAAGTTGGACCGAGACCAGTGCCAACTTCCTCGAAGTATTCCACTTCTAGTATACTCTGCGAGGCACCATACAGCTCCATGACTTTGAGGGCTGATTCGAGAATCTTGAGGCGCGAAATCCGAACCTTTTGCCTTTGTAGGCGGCCTAAGAAAGGGCGTTCGTTGTGACGATCTCTGCGATTCTCCTCGGCTTGCGCATTCTGCCATCTTGCCATCGATCGGGCATATCCAAACGAGGTAGACTGAAGGAAGAGATGACGCGTCTCAAACGGAAACAGGAACGGGTATAACCGAGCTAAATCCTCCGACCAGCTTGGCAAGCAGCTGCTCGCGACAATCAGTGGTTCTTCCAGCTGGCGGTTGAGCTTGGCCGTCAACTTTGTACTGACAAACTGAGAAGGTGGTTCAACGTTCAGGCCAACAGTCTGGTCATTAGTGAGCAAGACATCCTCAATATTTTCGTTGAGCTCATGCAGAATGTTTAGTAGACGTAGAATAGAGGCTGTTGTGGGATTCTTTGCAAGCGATGCCGGAATCCCATCCGGAGAATCGGTCGCAGCCGCAGTGTTTGCAGTAACTGAGGCGGACTCCATCCAGGGTGGGCCAGAAACCCGTCTGAACTTGATAGGATGAGTGGCAGACCATATACTGCGGCTGATGTGCTGATCTTCGGTCTTTGTGGCGGACATGAACACTGCGCGGTAAATTGTTGTCTCATTGGCAATCACTTTATCATCAAGGGAGAACTCAATGTGCCAATCCTGAGGAACAGCTTGCAGAGCCGACGCATAAGATGTAGGCCGTGATGAACCAGCCGGCGTAGATGTTGCGGGTGTCTGCTTTTGCCCAAGAGGACGCTTCTCAGTGCTAACGGGTGTTGCGACCTTAGTGCCATCTTCTTTCCGAGCTGTCACTCCTCCAGTTGTGGCAACTTCGAAGTCAATAGCGGACGGATCGTCAGGAGCGGAGGCATGTGGTTCTTCGTCCATATCCTCAAGATCGCCAACAATCGCATCTAGAGCGCTATCATCGGCCAGATCCCCGTCATCTTCGCTAATTTGCTTCTCGTCTGCGCACTCCAAGTTGCTTTGTTCACCCTCATCGTCGGGAGCGGGATTAGCAGGAGATTGAACTCCAGACGCAGCCTGGCGACGAGAAGATCTTCTCAGGCTCTTTCCGGAGCGTGAAGAACCTCCAGCCTGGTCAGCATTGGTTGGGGTCGTGGGATGGCGCGGTGGCTTGCCGCCGACCGCGCGTCGTAGGTGCGATGGGCCGGGTGGCATCCCAGCCAGTGGGGGAGGAGGGGGTGGTCCTGATCCGGGAGGAAATGAGGGGCTATCAGCGAGGCGGGAGCCAGGAGTGCCGCCCAGAGGCAGCCCTGCTATTGCTGCAAGGGCCTGGGTTAGCCCGTCGCGTCTTGCAATGCGTGGCCGCTCGGAAAGACTGATACGTGGCCGTAGATATTCATCGAGTGACCTAAACGTGGCAATGGCATGAATAGATACCATGATGTTTCGATACGGACGAGGAATGTTTGAGTCGTCGTCGGCCACAAGACGGAGGCGAATCTGCTTACCAAGCATTGAAGCTGGGCTGGTGCGGTTGCCGTCGAAGGTATTGTGATGAACAGTAACAACTTCATAGTGCTCTGACCTACTGAGCAAGTCTTGTAGTTTATGGATCATCATGCTGAATGCAGTAACTGGAGACTCGGCTGTCGCAGTCTTTGGCTTGGACTTGATGCTCTTGCCCATAAAGACCTCCAAGAACGTTGACTGAGCCAAACGAGCCAGCTCGTCATCCGGATTGCTCAATACTTCCACCAATGACCGCACGAGGCCGGAGGAAAGCAGTTCTGCACTTGTTACACTTTCTAGCACGTCGGTATCGAACTGGGCAGCCAGTCGAGTGAACAAGGCCCTTCCAGCAGATGGCGATAGGTCGGTTGACGTGCGGCGCAAGTAGAAATTCTCAACGTCATCAGCCAGCTTCGTTAGGCCGTCCATAATAAGACTCGCCTTGGCCTTCATATCGCGGCCGTGCTCTTCGCTCTCATGAGATTCTAAGAATTTCTTTGCAACTTGGCTGATACGGATCTTTGTGGCTCGAGAATCTGAAAGGTATCTGCGCGGAGGAGCAACCGCCTCAGACGAGGAGGACGAGCCGGAGCTAACAGGAGATTCATCACCAGCATTTTCGTCTTGCTCTTGGTTATCGTGATCTTCGTCTTCGTCTTCGTCATCGTCAGGCTCCGCAGTCTCGGGCTCTGCGTGTCCCTGCTCCGCCTGGGTATCATCTTCCCCGTCATCATCATCACCCTCTTCATCGTCATGATCCTCATCCTCGGCGTCTTCGTCCTCATCCTCATCTTCTGATGTAGGCGAGTTTTCTATACCATTGCCACCCTCAGTCTTCTTAGCCGGGTCATTAGTGGCGTCCTCGGGAACCTGAGTGGAGAGCTTTTCGATTTCAAGAATGACGCCTTCCCTATACAGTTGGTAACGGTATATCCGGTCAAGGCGGCTCAACAGCAGTTCTGTGGCCTGCAAGCCAAGCATGACGAGGCTGGGGTGGTCCTGCTGGGAGAGAATAGAGGCAAGGAAAGAGGCGTACGGCACAGGGACTAGAGCCTCCTCTAGGATCTCCTCGTCAAGGTTGGAGAGCATCTTGATTTGTGCCTGGAGAACTTTTTGGCGAACGCTCAAGTTCACTGTACTCGAGAAGACATCTGTCAGGGTAGGGAAGATGATCAAGGCAAACCGTCGAACCTCGTCTTTGCAGCCGTTGAGGAGCGATAGACGCTTTTCAGCGGGAGACTGCCGAGTGCCGTCTGTAGCCGCCGTGTGCTCTTGCATACCATGGAACTTGACAAAGTCGCCATACAATGGGTCGGCGTCCTTGGGCAGTCCAGGGAGCAACTCGCAAATGACGTTCAGGGTTTCGATGATCTGCTCGCGCGGTCTGTGGATAAGGGCCTGCATGATGACAACGCTATCAAGCTTTGACGCAACATCTTCTGTGCCGCTCGGCGGGGAAACGCCAGTCAGGATCTGGTAGAGGGTCTCGACCACCTGCAGCTTGAAGAGCTCTGCAGAAAGTTGAGGACTCGCGCGGGCGGTAAAGGCCAAGACGCGCAGGAACTGGGTGTGGATGCTAGACCCAATCAGATTGGTGGTGCCGGGAACCAGCAAGCGCAAGACAGCGCGCAGCAGGTCAACGCTAACAAGCTCCTCAAGCTTTTTGGCTTGGTGCTTGAAGCTCTCGACGATACCGGAGACACAAAGCGAAGCTTGCTCCACAACTCGTTGGTCGTTGCTACTCAAAACATTGAGAAGAATGGGCATGACATCGCGGACCACTGGGAAGGAGTCGTCGGGGATGTTTCTGCAGCAGTTGGCGGCGATGGTAACAGCAGTTCTCTGAGTGCTTGTGGCAAAGAAATCGAGGTACGATAGGCAAGCTGTGAGGCCACCTTCGCGAACGATACTGGACGGGTATTCGACGGATATCTTTTCGAGAGTGCTGAGGGATTGTTCGGCCAAGTCGATGAAGGAAATCTCTAGAAGCTTTGAGCACAGAACTGGCACGGCATTCCCATACACAACATTCGCCACGCTGGCAGGCAAAGCTTCCATGAGGTTAGCAAGACAGCGGCAGGCGAGGAGCATTACTTCCGGGCTGTCTTCCTTGTTCATCAGCTGCACTAACTCTCTAACAAAGGCGTCGGGGGAGAAGTGTCCCGCAAGGTTATCCTCGTTGGAAACCAGCAGGAGGTCGGATAACTCTTGTAAGGCAATGACTTGGACGGAGAGATCATCTTCCCGAAGGTTGTTGAGAAGCTCACGCAAACGAGCAGTCAGGCCAGACATCATTCCCGTCAGAGCACGGAGGGTATTAGACAATCCTGTAGCTCCGAAGGCGCCAAAGGGATCGCCGTCGTCGTTCTCGTCAAACCCTTCACCACGCTCGTCTTCGTTGTCCTCATCGTCGTCATCATCATTATCGTTCTCGTCGTTGTCGATGTGCTCGCCTGCAACCTCCTCATTACTGGCATCATCGTTCTCGTTGTCGTCATTTGGCGGGTTTGCAGAGGTACGATGCGGTGATGCACGACCACCTCTGCTACCCTCAGTACCACCCATTACAATGTCCTCATCTTCATCAGCAGCGAGACGCTTCGATCGTCGGGAGAGGGGCGAGTGGTCGTCCTGAATGTCTAGTCAAAGGTCAGCACAACCAGTGGGAGACTAGCGGGAGAGGTTCGCAGGAGAACGCACCAGGAGGGCTAGGAGTTGACTTTTTGCTCTGGCTTCCTTGTCTATGTAGATTGTCGGATGGCAAATGCTCGTGGGCGGTTTCTCGGGGACCAGTACGATCACTAGCAGCATTAGCAGGGGCAGAGTCACATGAAGCTCACACGGCCAGTCTCACTTGGGGCTGTCCATGATAGAGGCCTTTCCTTTCCGGAGGACCTTTGGCGGTGGTATTGTGTTGGCGTTGAGAGGCAAGGCCGTGGCAGTGTCTTCGGGCAGCTTTTGCCTCTTAGATCTCCGGTCCGAGGAGCTGGGGCGTGCTGTAGTGGCCGGCAACTTGGAGCCCGCCGAGGCCTTCCGTTTGCTGCGAGGAGGTAGCAAAGGGGTGGTGGGAGAAGTCGAGCGATCGGCGGATTCTGAGATGGGTTTCGTGGCGTTTGAAGCCGCCGAAGTCTGGGCCACCTGGCTGGCGGCTTGACGGGCAGACGACCTGGTAATTCTAGGACTCATGAGCGACTGATTCTCCGGAAGACGTGGTGTGCAGAGGGGCCCGGCGAGGCAGAGATGAACGCTGTGCTGCAGCGTCAAGCGTTTGGGGGATGAGGCTGGAGCGCTGGCAGGAGGTGTTCACGAGTGCGAGGGCAGGAAGCCTCAAGGGGACATGCTGGAGAGCTAAACGCTTCGAGGGAGAAATAGCCCGGGGGAGCAAAGGGAGGCTGGACGAGGAAGCAGTCCAAATGTGAGGTGCAGGGGAAAAAGAATCACGGTGCTAGGCACTGGGTACGAGGCATATGGGATGTTGGGTCGAAGAATTGGCGGCGGGCATGTGCGTTTGTGGCGGGTGAGCAGTGAGGAGGACGAGGAGGCCAAACGAACGGCGGGCGGTAGGCTCAGCAGGCGGCAAGTGTGAGAAAGAAAGAAAAGGCGAGGGGCGAGATTGCTGGCAAAGGGAAAGCCGGTGGTGACAGAGAATGAATCAAATTCCTCCCTTGGTCGGACCCGACATGCTGTGGCAAGTGAATCGACTCGGCCGACCGAGGGCGAGGCAGCAAGCGTGGCTCGAGGCACCCAACGTCACAGACACGATGGCGTGGGGAGGAGGGGGGGAGGCGGAACACGATGCAGGAAAGGATTCACCGATGATGAACACAGAAAAAAAAAAGGACGGGAGCGTACCTCTGAGGTGCGACTGGCGTCAGACGACGGGCGCCGTGGGCCGGAGCAGCGTCGTCTGGAGAAAGTGGCACTGGGTTATCGCCTGCCGGTGTTCGTTCTGCCATGCCCAGACTACGCCATGAGGAGATTTTGCGCGGAGCTCGAAGCGGGCAAGCAGGCTGTGCGTTCGTTCGTTCGTTCGTTCGATGGGGTTGCGGGCGGCGGGCGGGCGAGGATATATTATTGTGCAGTCGTGGGCGGGCGCGGAGAGGGGAGGAGATGTGTGTGTGTGTGTGGTTTGTTGGTGATGTCTCGTCTCCGGTGCGGCTGTGGGAAAGTAGATGGCGAGCGGGCGGTCAGGGTCAGGTGTCGAGCCCGCGACAGCGTACCAGCCTGCCGTAGGTCTCTTGTTATAAATTCGTACGCGCCCACTACCAACCACTATCTAGCCCACTACCCTGGCAAGTACCTGAGTCGCTACGTTGATGCCACCAAGGTCACCAAGGTGCCTAGGTAGGGCTGCCTAATATCAGCGCCGTCAATCGAGTGGACGAAAACACGATTGGTAAGAATTGATTATACATGCATCCGTGCTGCCCATGATTCCCTGCTGCGTTGGCATACT
The DNA here is from genome assembly GCA_003025255.1 of Cordyceps pruinosa. Classification (NCBI taxonomy): domain Eukaryota; kingdom Fungi; phylum Ascomycota; class Sordariomycetes; order Hypocreales; family Cordycipitaceae; genus Cordyceps; species Cordyceps pruinosa. The sequence goes on from LUFD01003699.1 coordinate 8,000, forward strand.
CGACGCTGATGCCCCGTCGCCTAATCAAGACACAGCATGGTGTGCGCGCCCACGGCTCGGATAATGTATTACCAGTTCACTTTTACCTAGCACCTCGATACTTACCTCTGTGCGTAAATGCAGGCACTGTGCTAGGTACCGAGTCTCGGCCTCACCACTTCCAGCCACCAGTCAACTTGGTGCAACTCACCACTACCTCCTTGGGCAGAGTTGCTATCTAGCACCATCTAATCAAAACATGCCTTTCCTGCCCTCGTCTCTCCCGAGGAGAACCCGCCAGCCGTTGCCGTGAATCGGGTTCGCGCTGCGGCGGGCGGATTACTTACTGGAGTGTGTTGTCATTTGGTAATTCCGATTTGATCGGATCATATGCTTCATTACCTGTTTTGTTAACGCAGCTTCATCCATGTATTATCAATACACAAGCCTTCTCATCATCACCGCTGAGACAAGCTAGGCGGCTCTTGGTGAGCGGCGTGGCTCAGGGAAGTCCAGCCAGACGCAGCTCGACTCCAGTGAGACCACCAGTGGCTCAGTGCCCTACCTAGCAGGTAATGAAGGCAACACGTTTTCATACCCCTTCACTGGTGAATCGCATCGCATTCCTGCTGGGCGGGTCTTCTAAGCTCTTCAAAAGTCTTCGCAGCACACATGCGCTCACCTCGCTTGCAACTCTGACAAACTATTCAGCCTCAGCGTCACTGCCAATATTCAGCGAGCATCACCACAGAGCAGTGTGCATCAGATGAACCTGGCTCTCTGCAACGTTCCAAGCAAATTCTAACCTGGATCAGACAAACGCAAGAGACGTTTTCGCGGTGGTGCTACCACGCCCGCTCTTGCAATGGCCTTCAACTTTGATGAAGGTCGCGGATGAGGAGCTCGGCGAGTACATTCTACAGTTCATCGCAAATTCCCAACGGAGTAAGAAAGTCGTCTTCGAAGACTGCCGCTTCCGTGACTACCCCCTGCTAAAATACATGTCGTCAGAGGGCATCCGATAGCATTTGCCACATGCGGTACCTGACGATCGTGAGTCTGTGGCCTCCGGCGAACCCTCTGCAGCCTCGTGCAAAGTTTCCATGCTCTCGTGCGAAGCTTCTATATCATGTCGATCAGTACTGTTTAGGGCTAATATACCTCAGAAAAGTATATATGCTGCAGTTGGGCCGTAATATTATGCAGGGAAGGCTGAGAGCTTTTGTGTGAACGCGGGGTCACAAACCACCTCCTGCCGACTATAAGTATGTCACCATCCAGAAATCTGGTAGCCACATCAGCCAACTCATATTGCCTTGAGCAGCTGATACCGGAGTCGAAATCTCTCGAAATGGCCAATCAAGTGAAGAATTACTTCCTCGCTCCCACCTGGGACTCGTCCCCCTCCTGCGCGCCAAGCAACACGATTGCTCTATGGAATCTCATCAGCGACTCGAGGAACGTGGTGCCTCCTCTTGCAATTGCGAACGAAACGCCTGATAATTCTCAGGTCAGTGCGACCACTAAGCATGACTTCGAATGGTCGCACGAGACGAAAAGGGCAAGCAAGTTTGGCGTCTGGACCAAGTTCCTCGCCATGGTCGGGGCCGGCGCCGGCGCCGGCGCGAAGCTGGATAAGTCACGCATAGACCGCTACAAATTCAAGCCCATGGTGACTAAGTAGGGGTTCCCGTCCCAGGACTACCTGCAGAAGGTGGTCAGCCAGGGTCCGGCGCGGAATTACCTCGAAAGGTTCAAGTTCAAGCAGCCAATCTACGTCGTCGTCGGCTCCAAGGAGGCCGTCGAGGCGAGCGGGGAGAGTGCCACCACCAGAGGCACCGGGGTAGACCTGGCGGTGGGCGGGGACCTGACGGCAGCGGGCGCGCCGGGCGTCTCCCCTGGCCCGGAGGACAGCGCCAGCCGCAGCCGGAGCGACGCGACGCAACCTCCTTCGGCGCCGCTTCCGGCTTCTTCCGGCTTCGTGTTCGCGTTTCGCGTCCGCAAGATCGTCATCGACCTCGCGGTCAATATCGTAGAGAAGGACGACACCGAATGAGGCATGCTTGGCCTCGAAAGCGACGACGACGAGCCGGTAATCAGGATCGAGGGGCTGGAAGAGGAGGACACCACCGTGGACGCTGTCGGCCAGCGAGAGTTAGTGCAGGATGGCGAGGGGGAGGTTTACGTCACGGTATTTAGCTAATGTGCTGCTACGCACTGTGCACATGATAGCTTGAGCCCCTAGACAATACTCTTACAGGATCTGATTACTGTTTCTTTTAAAAAGAAGTTCGTCTCGATTATAGTTCTTCCTCGTCGGACGCTTTGCACTAAGCCGACCCGCGGCTTAGTTAGTAGGTTAGAGGTAAATGAATTCAGAAAGTCAGCCCTTCAATATTTTCTCGAAGTTCGCTAGAATAGTCTCTAGCGTATTGTTTCTGGGATCGAAATACGCTACCATGTCGATGAACTGCGGTCTGCGCCGGTCGGACTGCCTCAGCACCAGCCCCTGCAGCAGCCTTTTCATCCCGTCGATCCTGTAAACTTTGTGATACAATTTGCCGTACTTGGGAACAGCGACGGGTACAAACGCGAACAGAAACGCCGCGACACACACGGCGATCGGCGTCGCGTAGGACGTGCCGGAGAGGACCTTGGTGCTGCTGCTGCTGCCGCCGATTCTCGTCGGCCACGCTGACTCGACGTGCTCCCCCAGAATGGCAAAGTTGTGATCGTACGACGCTTCCGGGTTGAAGTGTGACTTCTTGCCCATGAGTTGACGGCATGTATCGCGAAGACAGAGCTACAATCGCCCGGAAACCGTCGAAGATAGCTGACTCCGTCGTTGGAGGCGGCGACAAATACCAGGACCTGCTTGTGAGGCCACGTTCCCCCGAGACCGTCGATTTGCGCCTCAATCTCACTCTGAGGCTTGCTAAATCCGGCGGACAGGTTGACAATGTCAACATCCCACTCCTCCTTGGCGTAACGCAAGGCCTGAACCACGCGTGAGCGGGGATGAAGCCCAATCATGGCTTGGGAGAACCACTCACCTTGGCGATGTTGGAGGCCGTGTCGCCCTCAGCATTCTTTGATTTGCAGATTCTAGCTACGTACAGGTCGATATTTGGGCATAGGTCAAGGAGGAGTGCGGCGATGAAGGTGCCGTGACCACACTCATCACCGCTGTCCAGTTGCTGTTCACCCTGGTGTCCATCCACCCAGGAGCGAATATCTCTAATTCTCGGGTACAACTGCAATGCTCCATCTTCGTTGGGTGTCTTCAAGTAGTCGTGCTTTGTATCGATGCCCGTATCCAGCATGGCAACCTTGACGCGAGTCTCCGAAACGCCGGCTATTTGATGCTTCTGAATGACGTCTCTGAGCTTTTTGAGCCATTTTTTAGGGAGCTTTGAGGCGCTGGAGTAATCAGAAGAAGTGGCAAGTAGAATAGTTTGATGCTTACGCTGGGTCGCTCGACAGTTCGTCGAGGCTGAAAAGATCGAACTCACCGGCGCTCTCGTTGTCCGCATCTGCCATCTCATCATCCAGGAACTCGGGTGACAATTCTATGACACTGCGGCCCCTCGTGTCGGGACGACCGGATTGTTCAGACCCTAGCCCCTGTGGATAGGCCACACAGTTGCTCATCGAAGCCTTGGGGCGCTCGGGACTTATGTACTCGAAGCTCGTCAATCTGCACCTATCGCAGGAAGCTCCGTTGAGGCTCATGCGGCTTCGGCTACAAAGCGAAGGCTGTTCAGCCCTTGCCAGCTCCAGGTCGTCTATTTCGCCTTTTGCAAATTATCTTCCTAGCGGGACAACGACTTTGTCCCAGATCATTTGACGAGCAATAGTCGAATCTTCGGGAAGCTCGTGTTCGAGGCAAAATTCGATTGCCTCGCGGTAGGGAGCGTGACTTATGCCAGACCCGCCGCCCAATACTTCCAACCAAATCTCCATGGCGTGTTGGCGGCGGTCATCAATTGTTGTGGCGGGCTTCTGCTCCAGGCGGGCTTCGATGGGCTCTTTGATCTGAAGTTCGAGCGCCATAATAGCTAGTTCGAGAGTCTGGGAGGCCTCATTTTCTGTCGAGCGAGTGGCTGCCGTCGAAACCTTTAGCCAAGGTCTACATCGAATGCGCCCGTCTTGATATTGAAAGAATCTGATGTTGGCAGGGTGCCAATTTCCGATGAGCCATAAAGTCTCGTAGTAATGACACAAAGCATACGCAAGACCGAGAAAAATTGCAATTTGCTGTCGTTCACCCAATAGCATCCTCCACGTCAAGCCATGGAGACTGTACTCTGCAGCGTAGCGGTCCGGCGATTTAATTGGCTTCTTATTGTGTATGAGCCAGTCCCGAGCGCCGGCAAGTTCAACGTGATGAAGATACTTTTGTGAATATTGGCCTGCTTTTTGTAGCATTGACTGGAGCTCGTCACGGCGCTTGGCGTCCGCCCCCAGAGCGAGGCTAGAGACCGTTCGTCGTAACAGAGTAGTTTCCGAGGCGATAGATTCCCACACTCTGTTAAAGTAATTGGTATTGTGAGTGCGAAAGCTGGCGTGTGCAACAACTCACGCGTCACTAGGCATTGAGTGAAGCCGCACCGGCAGCCAACCCGGTTCCGGCAGGCCTGGAAAAACTTTCTGGAATAAGACATCTAGAAATCGATGCTCCCCAGACTCTGGAGCAGACAGGGGCTCACATAGCCGTAGACGTATTTGTTGGCCAGGGGGGCAGCTGCTGGAGATGGCGTCGAATAAGCGGGCAGCGATAGTCGGGAACAAGCCCCTGGAGGGCATCGCTGCGGCCGAGATTTCTTGAGCACCCCGCCTCTTAACCCCGATCATGACTGCGAATGATGCCACATTTCTCCGGAGACTGTAGAGCTCTTCTTTTGCTATATTGCACGTCGAGAGGACTCCTTGGTGTTCGCACCGTGAATTTTCGATGACCTGTGAGAGCCTATTAGCCGCCGATTTGCCCCATCGCAATGCCTACGTACGCTGTCCAATGCCTCTGCCAGATCGAAACACGTCTCAATTTTAGGACCGACATCATCTGTCGGTATTACCCATTCATCCCGCCGGGGCTTTTTCGCTTCGAACGGAGTTGTAGCACAAGAGCCTTCAGTGCCAGGCAAAAATCGCAGTCGTATCGCGTTGACGATCCGAGATTCTTGTATATATTTTCAATGTCGTTGAGCGTAACCTGAACATACAGGCCTTCATTTTCACGACGATTAACAATTCCGGATGACATGGAGTAAAAGAGAAGAGGGGAGGGCAGATTAATGGCTGACAGAGGGACGGTTGTTACACGGCAAGATCGCTGCCGCACGAGATCGTGATCGAGTATGACTGAACATGGTCAGAGCAACATCCAGGCCGTGGTTAATAAGGGGACACATACACTATGTACAAGACCGGCTGACTTCAGACAACTTTACGCGCCCAGTGCTCAGCCGTCTGCATGTCAGACCGGGTCCTGTATAGTTACAATGGCGAGGGGTCCGCACATTTACGATGCAAGCTGCAACGCCCCCTCACTTATCACAGCGGCTACAAGGTTACCAGAGACCCAGAAAAACATGATCGACTGAGCAAACTATGAATACGGTAATATTTCAACCGAAAACTGCGACTGGCGTTCAGCCGTATGCAGCTATGGAGCGGGGTCTGCATGCTTATGACTTCTCCATAGGTCGAAGTCCTCCCGATAATGCACCATGCCAAGGCTGCAAGAGAGTCAAAGGAGATTGGGCAGACTTGCAAGACAGTAAAAAGGCTGTCGTACAAGGCGCCTAACCAGGGTAAACCGACGCCACCATCACCCGCCACGTCAGCGCGAGCCGACTGATGAGACAAAGGCTGCTGCCGCCTGTACCCAAAGTGCCATAATCTGAGCAGCGAATGGTGTCTGTCGCCTGCATCTCGGTTTCTGGTCCCCCATTTCGGGCCTACGCCACGCACCGTGCCAGAGAGTGCGCAAGAAAGCATCAAGGAGAACATGTCAGGCGAACAGATGGACAGCACACGAGCAAAAAGTATGAATTCTCGGCAAAAAGACATTAAAACCATAGATAGTCCTCACAAGGATGAAAAAAGTGATCCTGTGCGGCTGTCTATCCAACTTTGCCTCGATCTTTAAGTCGGCGCTCGAGGCCTGCGGGCCACGGCCGGGACAAAATGAGGAGCCTGGTGATGAAACCACGAAGCACTCTATATATTGGCGTCTTAATGCTGCGTTGAAAAAAATTGAGGACTGGGAATCAGATACGTCGGCGCTCGCGGAAGGCCAGGGATCGCTGGAGTACCGGCTCGCTTTTGCCGACGGAGCTCGGCCATCTGAAAGTAACCATAGAGGCGATTGCTTCGCAACTACGAAGCTGCCTAGTTGCAATTAATTCATTATCGGTGCCATACTTAGGCAACAAGATATCCGAGAAATCAAGGCCTGAGGCGACCCCATCGACAGCGACTCCGGAGAAAACAACGGCAGACAACGCAGAAGACGCAGGCCTGGTGCCGGAGCTGCCTGTCTCCCTGAACAACATTGAGTTGTATATAGATGCCCTTACTTTGTCGAACAACATTCTGTGCTCCGCCAGTGCCCATAACGAAAGGATCAGCAGCATGGTCTACGAGCTCACCGACGTCGACCTGGGGGTCTGTCCAAATTCTTTCGATGGATACCTAAGCGCGACTTCCCGAGACTCGCCAGGACTGAGCGACCGAATGTGCGGCGCCATGTTCGAGCGCTATCGCCTCCTCTACTGCCGCAAACACCGCGGCGTGTCCGTCGAGGAGCAATCGGACAACGCTGGCCGACTTGAATCACGGGGATACACCAGCATGATTGCGAGGCGATATGATAGATGGCGCGAGATCGATGCGCAGCGAGAGATCCTGGAATAGCCGAAGCCTGAACAGGATCACAAGTTTGGTTCCTGTCGGCGTAGGCTGATGTGTCTCACCAGTGCAATAGCTAGCGTCTTATAGGGTCATTAGAAGGCTTTTGTGACATACTTGAGTTAATATGATAAAGCGTCCATACATTGATTTGCTTGAGGCATTTTGCTATTGTGAAAGTTTGTGTATACTGGAATTGATGTGCGATTACCATGATTTGGGGGTCATGCAACGGGAAACACCCGCGTCTCTAACTGGTAATTAATAGAAGGCTAAAATATAGGATGCCGATACGCCGCGGCAACGCGGCTAATCTTTTTTTTTTGGGGGGGGGGGGGGGTTTTTTTTTTTT
>LUFD01003699.1:15331-42233 GCA_003025255.1 Cordyceps pruinosa
CTAGAAACTCCTTTATATTGTCAACTTCCATAAGCTCTGTAGTATGGGGAGAAATAGGCGAAGAATATGTTCACGAACCGCTGTGAATGGGGCCTCGTTCGATCAGCAACATAATGCTAAAAGGCTACATAGTAGCTGTAGCCGTTACCTCGACTTGCCCACCGTGCAGCAACCTGCGTGAAAGTACAAAGCCTCCAGAAATGATTGCGCAATGAGACTCTATATTCCAACTTGCGCCTGTGGGTTTACGTCGTTTGTTTCCAATGTTTATTTTTCTTCTTCTATTTCGTACATGGCTGCACTCATGGCTTCAGCGTGTCCTTGCCGCCCTCAAACTCGCCGACGTCGTACTCGTCGGGGTACTTGTCAATCAGCTCCTTGAGCTCCTGCATCTGCGCCTTGAGGCCCGGCGTCAGCTCGTGGTAGACGTCCTCGAACATGGTCTTGATGGCCGGCTTCTTCTCCTTCTCGGCGGCGCTGAACTCGCGGAGCACCTCCTTGCGCAGCGCGTCGCGCGCCTCCTTCTCCTTGGCCTCGTCCCAGCAGCCGCGGGCCTCCATCCACTTGCGCAGGCGCGTCAGCGGGTTGTCGCGGCGCTTCCAGTCCTCGACCTCGACGCGCGCGCGGTACGCGAACGAGTCGTCCGAGGTGCTGTGGTGCGAGACGCGGTACGTCATGGCCTCGATGAGCACCGGCTTGCCGCCGTCCTGCAGCGCGAGCGCGCGCGCCCGCTTGGTCGCCTCGCGCACGGCCCAGATGTCGTTGCCGTCGACGCGGATCGTGTCGATGCCGTAGCCGATGCCCCGGCTGGCGATGCCGTCGCCGCGGTACTGCTCCAGCGTCGGGGTGGAGATGGCGTAGCCGTTGTTGCGGCAGATGAAGATGACGGGGCACGATCGCGTGGCGGCAATGTTCATGGCGGCGTGGAAGTCGCCCTCGCTGGCGGCGCCCTCGCCGAAGAAGACGGCACAGACGCGAGCCTTGGACTCGGGATTTTGCAACTTTTGTAGCTTTAGGGCGTATCCTGCGCCGGACGCTTGTGGCAGCTGTGTGGCGAGCGGTGATGAGATGGTGTGCTGCGTCTTCCGTTAGCATATCGTCATGTCCACCATGCCCGCGGCTGACAAAAATACGTACGACATTGAGCTTTTTGCTACCGTAATGGATAGGCATGTTTCTGCCCTTGCCGGGGTCATTCCTGTTGGAAAATAACTGCGACATGAACTCCTTGGTTGTGAAGCCTCTCTCTTTAAACAGACCCTGCTCACGATACTGGCAGAAGACGACGTCCTCGGGGTCCAAGACACTCGACGTGCCCACGCTGACGGCCTCCTCGCCGGCGCTGACCATGTAGAAGCTGAGACGGCCCTGGCGCTGGGCGTCAAACATGATGAGGTCCATGATGGAGATGAAGAGCATGTCCTTGTACAGCTTGACGACCTGCTCCTCGGAAATGTCGGGCTCGAAGGAGCTGTCGACGACGACGCCGTGCTGGTCGACGACGCGGTACGTGGGCAGGGCCTGGTAGGACTCCGGGTTCTCAAAGTTGAGGCTGTGCGTGAAGGCGCTCTTGAGGGCGCCGGGGAACTGGACAAACTCCGAGTTGGGACGCTGGGAGACGCTGCTGGCGGCGCGGACCGAGCCAAGGGCGGCGACGACGCGAGACCTGGCGGCGGCGGCGGTGGCCCCGCGTAGCTGTACTCGTTGCAGCATGCGAGCCTTCATTGTGTGCGGTGAGAGGCTGTAGTACCTTTGGGGGGAAACAATGGAAGAAGAAGGAGATGGCAGCTGGTTCTGGCAACCCAAATTCTGGGGAAGTACAGATTAGTGCTGCTCGGCTGTTGGTGGTTGTTTGGGGTCGATTGGGGATGAAGCCGAAGCAGAGCGATGTCACTTTGAGCCGACTGAACCCGCCCACTAAGCCGGGCGCCGAAAGCGTCCACAGCAGGGGACGGCTTTGGCCAGCAGCGGGCTGGGCCGAAGGAATACAATGGATAGTGATGGGGTGAAAGAATGGAAGGGCTGACGAGCGTTTTTTTTTTCTTTCCTTTTTCAAGTTCTTCTCTGTATACCTGTGCCATCACGCTCCAGCTTTGCTGCGTCAGGATGCACAACACAATGTGCGCTGCCAGCTGGCGGCGCCGTTTGCTGCCCAGCCAGGCGTCGTACACAAATGGCAAAATTCTTGCCCGCCGTGAATGTGTATTGGAGACATGCAAGAAAAAATGTCTAGAGAATCCTTCTCTTCGTAAAGACCGAACATCATCGTCGAGGCCGCCTTCGACGCCAGCCAGTGCAAATCTGCAATGACCACCTCCAGGACCGGCCTCTTGGTAACGATTCTGGTCGTCCTTGTGGTGGTTGGGCTTGCCGCGTGGGGATTACGGTTCCTGATCAACAAGCTGGTCAACACGGTGCAGACCAAGAGAGCGAGGGACGAAGAGGACGCTCAGGAGGACGGCGAACAGGCCGGTTCGACAGCGGCAACGACTTCGGGCAGCGAGCCATCCACTGCCGCACCCCAGCCCGCGGCTGCATCCTAGAAGTCGGGGAACCGCCGCCGCCGCCGCCGCCGCCGCCGCCGCAGAAAGAAAAGAAGTCCCAAGTATTCCTACGGGAAGAACTGTGCCTCGGGGACGTTCTACAGCATCACAGCGCAGTGTCAGAACTGGCCCATCCATAGCCACGATCGACAACCATACCAGATCGAGCCGGAGCCCGACACCACGAAACGGGCGGTGGAGCCCGCATCCCTCCCATTCCGAACCACCAATCCCAAAATTTCCAGGCACAGCATCAGCTCATACCCAACCCGCCTCCCCAATCGAACAACAACATACACATCAGCGCGAGAAACGACCGCCGCTGCAATGGCCTCAAGACACGGCCTGCGGACATGCGCCGCCTCCATGCGCGCCGCCGCGCTGCGCAGCCAGCAGCCCATGCGCCAGATCAGCAGCACTCCCGCGCGCCGCCACAACGCAGACCAGCAGCACGGCCGCACCACCCATTTCGGCTTCGAGACGGTCAGTGAGGAGGAAAAGGCCGGCCGCGTCGCCGGCGTCTTCACCAGCGTCGCCGAGTCCTACGACAAGATGAACGACCTCATGTCCTTTGGCGTGCACCGCCTGTGGAAGTACGTCTCTCCCCCCCGGAGCTGGATGATGATGACCTGAACAACCCCGGGACGGCCCACGACTAACCAAACCCCCCTCCTTCCAACAGGGACTACTTCGTCTCCTCGCTGAACCCCGGCGCGACGACGCCCGTCGGCTCGCCGCAGAGGATCCTCGACGTCGCTGGCGGCACCGGCGACATCGCCTTCCGCCTCGTCGCGCACGCGCACGCCCACCACGCCAACCCCAACGTGCACGTCACTGTCTCCGACATCAACCCGGCCATGCTCGACGTCGGCCGCCAGCGCGCCCTGCGGCTGCCCGCCTCCCACCAGGCCGCCCTCTCCTTCCTCGAGGCCAACGCCGAGCGCCTCCCCGCCGCCGCCGTCCCCGACGCCTCGCTCGACCTCTACACCGTCGCCTTCGGCATCCGCAACTTCACCGACATCCCCGCCGCCCTGCGCGAGGCCCACCGCGCCCTCCGCCCCGGCGGTGTCTTCGCCTGCATGGAGTTCAGCAAGGTCGGCCACCCGCTGCTCAACGCCGCCTACAAGCGCTGGTCGTTTGGCGCCATCCCGCTCATCGGCCAGCTCGTCGCCGCCGACCGCGACAGCTACCAGTACCTCGTCGAGAGCATCGAGCGCTTCCCCGCCCAGGACGACTTCCGCGACATGATCCGCGACGCCGGCTTCGACGTCGGGGGCTGCGGCTACGAGAACCTGACGGGCGGCGTCGCGGCCATCCACAAGGGCATCAGGCCGCTGAAGTAAGGAGGAAGAAAACGCGGGCTTCTCTCTGTCTCCCTGGGCGTGCTCGGGGGGAGAACGTCATGTTGAAATAATATGGGATAAAGGGTGTTGCAGCTGCGAAGCGGGCGGGCGAGTTTATTCATTTCCACTGCTCGCCTGCTGGGCACCTTTGTATAGATTGTAAAATAGACAAGACAGCATCATCGTCTAAGAGGTCACCACGAACGAAGCATAAATAATATGGATATATGCTCCGATTTTATTTAAACAAAATAACTCTCTCTGGCTGAACTCCGTACAACTTGGGGAAACATCAAGGCAAATCTCCAATGCCACCGGCTGGATAGCGTGTCCGTAGCATCATCAAGTACAAGTACCAGAAACTACCCGTCCTATTCCGTTTTTCCTCCTCGCGAAAATAGTAGTAATAACACACATCTCCTAAAATTTTGCTTCTGCCACTACCAAATCAGATACCAAATTAATGCTTTCTCTCCATTGCTGACAGCGTCATGCTGCTTATTCACTCAGCCGTGCCGGCAGGCGAGGATGTGCTGACATCACCCTTGCCTCCCCGGCCACGGCCACCGCGTCCACGGTCGCCGCCTCGACCTCCGCGACCGCCGCGGCCACCACGTCCGCCGCGAATGTTGCTCTCGGAGTCACTGGCTCCTCCAGCACTGCGATATCCGCTGGCACTGGCGCCGCCGCGAGCATTGCCGCCCCAGTTTCCAGCACCACCGCGGGCACTCATCTTAGTCTCGCGGGGCTGGAAGATTTTGACCCAGGGCTTAGAGCGGTCCTCCGAGGTCCTAGTCTTAACAGAGTCTGGTAGATTGTCCATGGCAGTGTCTCGGTCAGAGGTGCTCTTGAACTGAACAACCTTGTTTGAGCTGCCCCACTTGTCGATCTTGACAATCTTGGCCTTGTCCTCGTCGTTGAACAGATCGCGGCATTGTTCCTCGGTGTTAACGTTCATGATGAACAGGCCAATAATGTCAGAGGGAACAATCTTGGGAGCGGGAGAAGTAACGGGGTCAGGGCCACCATTAGTGGAAGCAGGGGTCTTCTCAGTGTCCTTGCTGGCGTTGCCTTGGTTGGGCTGGGGGGTGGCCGGCTTGGCCGGCGTGGAGCCCTTGGTCTGCTTCTCGTGTTTCTCGTGCTTGTCATTCTTCTCGGGGGCGGGACGAGAAGTGAGGGCGGCCGAGGCGGGAGGTGGTGTAGGGGCGCTGGCTGAGGTCGAAGTAACAGGTGCGCTGGCAGTAGCGCCAGGCTGTTGTTTGGCCCCCCTGTGAGAAAAGTTGAAGCCCTGGGCACGCATCTCCGTTCCGATGCGGCCGTCTTGAATCTCCAGAACGAGATAGCCAAAAGCGGCGTCAGCCAAGTTAAAGTTCCACATGTTCTTAAAGGCGCTTTCGTCAACCTGTCCAAGGGCGGTATGGCCGCTAACCGGGCCGCCAAAGGGGTTTCCGCCAGCAGCTGTAGTAGGCATCTTCTCGACAATCTGGAGGGCGTTCTTGAGGAGGTTCTGCTGTGCTTCGTTTTGAGCAATAGCAGGTTCAACCTCACCCTTGACGGTCTCCCAAACATCGTTGAAGGACGCCTTGGAGGCCGCGAGTTTGCCACGGTAGTGATCGAGGGTTGGGTTGACGCTGAATTCGTTGTAAGAGCTTCCATAACGGAAATGAAGGCCAGCCGAGACGGAGAAATCGGCCTTGAGTGCAACGGAAAGCTGGTTCAGGATACCCTCTCTCGCAGGAGAGGCATGGGTGATGAAGAGGCGGGTTTCGGTTGGATCGTACACTCTATGCGCGGTATCCACGAGTTCGCCCATTTGAAGGAGGGTAGTCCACATGGTGCCTTGTCCGCCGGCAATGGTGGTGCGGCCCTCTCCATTATCGAAGAGCTTGTGCATAACAACGGCACCACCAAGACCAAGCAGACGCAGCTTGACACCGCCAATCTCTAGCAACATGGACCTGGCTTCATCGATGATGTGGAGGTTGTGGACCTTGTATTCGGAGGATCGGAACTTTTCAAGAACGCGAACATCCTCGCAAGCACCCCAAACTGTGTGAACGGGGACATCGAGCTTGAGCTCGCCGCTGAGGAGAAGGGAGAGTTCGGACAGAGGCAGGTCGGTAGCGGGGAATCGCGATTTGATGGGGCCAGGTCCGCCTTGTTGAATGGCCTTCTTGACGGGCTCTGAGATGAGGGGGGAGTACTGAGCAACGTGCTTCAGCGTCTTCTCGACGATCCTGTCGAGGGATGTGGCATCGTAGAAACCGAAATCGCCGGTGTGGATGATGCAGTTGGCGCGGGCCTGCTTGGCCAGTTCGTTGAGCGATCGCAGATTACCTGGCGAGGATTAGCTTTGCAAAGCCGGGGGAGTCAAGGAGGGCGTGGTAAGTACCTCGAACATCGGCGATACAGAGGACTCGGATGGGGCCAGTCTGGATGACACGGCCCTGGTTCGGGAGCAGAGGAGCAGCTCCGGGCTGGGGGGCACTGCCGTTCTGCAGGTAGCCCAGATTGTTGTATGTCCTGGGCTGGTTCAGATTAGCCATGTTATTCTGCGACCGCTGCTGGTTGCCCCATTGGATGGAAACGGAGTGTGCGTTCGGCGGCGCTGAGGGCCGGGCAGCGTAGAAAGGTTGACTCATGGCTTTCTTTTTTTTTCGATGTCGCGAAAGCACCGGCAGATGCGAGTGCGAAGGAAGCGGATGAGAGAGTGAAGAGAGCCAAGCCAATGAAGTCGCATGAGAGGTGAGAAAAAAAAACACGAACGAATCCGTTTGCTGTATCACCTGCTGGGCTGGCAGGTTGTTACAGCTGGCAGCACACAGCACGCAGCACGCAGAACGCACCACGCGTTGGAGGCGGCCGCCGACCCCAACATGCACGACAGCTGCAGGGCAACCAAGATAGGGGACAAGGAGCAAACACGTACCGCGGCCATTCTATCGCAAGAAAAAACAGGTGCGCTCAGAAGTGGTATCGTAAAACAGGAGGGGGCAATGAAGGAGGACTGGCGATGGGGAGGATGCGACGCCGGGGTTAAAAAAGACAAAATGGGTGGAAGTTGGGGGTTGGAGGTGAGGCGAAGGAGTTGCGACGCGCAGAGGCAGTAGGGGTAGGTCAGAGGTAATAAAGGCACTAAGCAAAAGGGCGACTACTTTGTTTTATTTATTATTACTAGGTTAGTAGTGTCGCGGCCTGGCCTGGAAAACTGCGTTAGCGCCGGCCACGGAGGCGCCCAGTGCTGGAGAGCCTCTGGGGGACCTCCAGATAGAAGGGATATTATACGAATACCTAAAAGTTTCGGCCAGCGATTCCAGGGGAAAATACACTGTGGGGCACGTCTATGTGTCTTGGTACTACACTCGCATTGAGACAAGAGCAGCGTTAAAATACTTCATGTGCAAGCATTCTTGACAAATTCCTACTTGTTTGCGCTCTCCGTGTTAGTTAGTACCTGTCAGAGTCGGATAACTCACTGAGTCACAGTTGTGCCGGCCTCCATCTCATCAGTCGCATGTCTCACCAGTCAAGCATTGTTCGCAGCACATCAGCCCTGCCTGCCAGATAGCCGAGTTGCCTTTTTATTGTCCTTACATCACATATGCCCTTCATGACTTGTCATCGATTCCCGTGGGCCACACAGACTAAAACCATTGCGCCGGCCGGGCTGGCAGCTTGGTTGCCCTAGGCAGGACTTACATGCACCGGTATCAAGGGCTAGCCCTCGTCGGCATTTTATGTCTTGGTTAGCCACATGCAGTGTGCTTGTTGTTGCAGACCGGTGCTGGCCAACAACCCTTTGTCTTGACGCCACTTACATCAACGTCGCGGGCAACACCAACAAAGCGGGCTACACTCCCAACTCTGTTCCGGCCTTTTTAAGCTTTGCGCATTTGATCTGTCTAACCACTTACCAGACCTGACGTAATTATTCCTGAATCACAGCCAAAAAGGGTGGTGGACTATGTAGTGCAATTCGCTGAGCACAGCCAGTGTCAGGGTGAGCCGCGCTACAACCTCCTGTACTGACCGCAGATGAAATGCCTGCTGACTCCGAGACGCTGAATAACATACGTACATCCTAAATTGCTGTCTTCGACGCCTCCCCTCCTCTTCCTCCTACTTCATCTCCTGCCTTTCTCTTTTTTTCTAGGAAACTCCTTCTCTTAGCCCAACCTACGCCATAGTTAACATAAATATTTCGTATAAATCCTACAGGATATATTTCGTATAAATCCTACAGGATATATTTCGTATAAATCCCACGATCCGCTCGGCTAGATCACAAGCACGGGCGCGATTAGCTCTCGTGTCCAGGATCCCTAGCCATCTTTTCATTCTCAGGGGAAAATATCTTGTGCCTTCCTCGTCAATCAAGGCCTTGACCCGAAGAGGCCGTCGGTCGGCGAGAATGTTATGAGCCGCGATATCTCCACCTTAAAAACGTATTCTGCCTCTTCTAGCGAATGTTATTCCATGGCTTTTCCTCGCCATGGCAGAGAGCAATCAGAGGCGAGCCACAAGGGCATCGCGAAGCCATCAATGCCAGGCTTTGCGAGCCCATCAATAGGCTGTGTGACAAGCCATCGCCGGTGCTCCCGACTTGAGGTAATGAGATTACCGTCTGGTCGGCGGCCATCTTAGAACCCCTTGCTTCGTTGATAATACGCTCGTGGTTCTTATCCGTGGTGGTTTTCTCCGAGCTTTTTCTGCAATATCTCACACATCAATAACGGGCCATACCATAATTTGGCCCATCTCGAGGGAATGAGGTCAGGGTCTGTATCGTTGAAAGTAAGGGGAGAGGGCTTCTTGAAAAGCGCGGCTATAAATCCATGGATTATTGGACTGGAAATAACGGACGACGGTCGTGACCGCCACGTCCAGTTCAGCAAACAGGTTGAGGGAAGACTGAGGATAGACAACCCGGGTTTGCCTATCTTGTCGGAAGCGTCATCCTTGTACTATCGGCGGGCAATGCTCCGAGTCGTCCTTTTAATGTTGAGCATGTTCCATGTTGTCGAGCGAGTACCTACCTAGGAGAGCTGGGATGGGGGCAGTGTCGCACAAGATCTCCATACCTCAGGTCACGGACTAGGCAAGCACCTCACAGTCAACAAAGTCTTCCCGGACATGTGTCTGCGACCAGGATGGGGGGAGTCTGGAGCAAGGTCCTGTGCCAGATTTATCAGGCTCGACCAACAACCCTTGGGAGGTATCCAAAAACGAAGGGTATTATGACCTATTTACGGGGTACGGAGTAGGTACCCATTTGCCAGCCCCCCCAGGCCGTGCTGGTCGAATGGCTTCATGGTCCACGTGATGGGGCCGTCCTTTTGGGCGGAGAAAAGGTACGAAGTACTCCATACTGCAACTAAGTTTAGGATCACTCTACCAACCACGGCAGGCTGGTAGCAAGGTACCTGGAGGTACATGGTGGGGCCCACGAAAGCTTGCCATCTGCCCTGTTTCCTTGCCCTGTCCGAAAGCCCAGCCAGGTACAGTGGGGCCTCTCGGTACGTTCCTCGTCGTACCTTGTACCTTGGCTTGGAGGTACCTCAGTGACTTCTCCAGGTTGCTGCGCCGTGAGACAAGCCTCCAAAGGACAAGGACCATCGCCGTCATTTACGTTTGCCGCAGCAGGCACGTCGCCCACGATAGCCTACACTCGACCGCTCCTCTGCGCGATCCCCTCAGCGACGCCTCCAGACCCTCCGCACTCTTCGTCTTTGCATCGGTCCCCTCCGCATAGTCATACATGACCGCCGCCGTCCTCAGGAGTCGTCGGGTTTCTTGACCCCCCGTTTTGACGACAGCGCTACTACGCGCCGACCGCATCCCAGTATCCCTACATGCAGGAAAACAGTGAATAGTCGCAAGCATCCGTTGTACTGTGTCAGACACGACATTGACGGAGACTTCTGGCGGGTCAGGCCTCGTCCTTGGCCAATATGCCACCCTCAACCATGGTGCGTACTGCCGCCTCACGCTGCGGCCTCCTCGGTTACCACACGGCTTTTCCGCTGTTGCCTCACCAGCAGACCCTCGTGCCTCGCTGGACTCCTAGCACCCTGCGCTGAGAATGTGCTGCAGAGACGTTACTAACGGCACATACAGACCCAGGGGCCACAGTCCAGATTGGGCGACACCTTCAACGTCAAACGCGGTCATACAACCCAGCTCTCGATATCCGATCCCAGCCATCACGTCACCGAAGCCATCGGCACCTTGTACGGCGACGAAGACGACTCCGTCTCGGAGAGTACCCGGCCGCTTAGCTACATCAACGACGGCTATCAAGAACAGCTGGGCACGCCCAACGCCAACGCCCACTTCGGCGCGCACTCTAGTACCAGCAAGCAGCCAATCAAGCGCACCGCTATCGATTATCAAAATGTGCCACACAACTCATATCATGACCAAGCCCTGAGGAAATCGCCAGCGTTACATCTTCCCAAGACGATGCACCGATCAAGCTCTCTCGAACAGGGCCAACGCGGGCAGCCTCTGTCTGTGGCCTCCTCCCCCGTATCGCTCCAAGACGTCCAAGCGGACGCTTCTGGATCACAGTTTCCCCTGACGAACATCGACAATCCAAACGATATCGCCCAGGAACTCAGCAACCTCCAGGCACTGCGTCGTTTGTCCATGGATGTTGGCAACCGAGTGGACCCGGACATGCCCATGACTCTGTCGTCCATCCCTTCAATAGCTCCGACTGGCAATGACGATGAGGGCGACCCATCTCGGCTACTCTGGGTGCCGGCCAGAGTCCATCCAGAGTTGGCGCCATCAGAGTTCAAATCATTCCTGGAGAACCGAGTCAACTCCATCAGAAGACGCTCTGGCGAAAGCCATTTGTCTGTAGATGGAGATAGGGGCAGCGACGAATCTAGCTCCTTGCGGCGTCGAAAATCCATGCTCTCTCACCAAATAGACAACCATGGTGGCTCGGGGGCAGAAGGGTATATGGATGGTGCCGAGCGACTGGAACGACAAAAGTCTCGACGTGGCGACCAGTCCCACGAGCTCAGCTTGGAGGAGCTCGTTAATGACCCCGCCGGAGCTGTGCAGAGACTTTCACAAGAAACGCACGCGCAGTATGGCGATTCGCTAGGCTCTCGAGAGGATATGCCAATCTTGCCCATGGCCCCTGGCATGGGCCTACGTCGATCCACAAGAACCACCTACCGCAAAGGAGGAAGTCTCCGCACCGGTGAGCGAGGAGCTGCGTCACGCCGACTTGTAAGCCGCCGGCAAGAGAACGAGACCCTGCCAATAGCCAGCCCTTCCCCTCCGAATGCTCCAAGGGACCATGGCTTAGAACGAACTCAGTCAGAGCCGACTCATGAAAACTTCTCAAGACCAAACCGTGCCGTGCGTCGCCAGCATGAGTTCTCGCAAGAGTCTCCCGCCGCCCTCGCGGCACTTGAAGGGACAGGATCTGGTTCTAACACTTCAAACGATCCCGAGGACCCCGACAAAGACAAACCCATCTCAACTCGTGAGCCGACTTCACCTCCAACCATATCCATTACCGAACAACCGGCTTCGCCAACTTCGCCAACTTCGCCACATTATGACACGAAAAAGGCAGACTCTTTCCCTCAGAGATCATCCTCACAAAGAGCTGCTTCCGGCGGTGATTCTCAACTTGATGCTGCCCAGGATGAGTCTTTGCCGCACGGTGGCCGCGATGCCGGAGTAAACGGTGGAAACAAGGTGTCTGGAGCGCAACAGCATCAACAGAAATCGCACACACAAACTCAGCAACACCATTCTCAGCAACAACACACAGGGCAACGTCAATATACGCAACATCCACAAATTAAGCAGCACCAGCAAACTCAGTACACACCGAAATCACCGCCCCCGACGGCTCAATCACAAACATTAAGTGAGGGCCTGGCCTCCAACCCCGGTTTGCCCGGTGGAGGGAATACGAGGACTGATGCCTTGACATTTATCCCCACGGTTGGCCCGGATGAGCGCAAGCACGAAAAGAAGTCCAAGAAGGATAAAGATGATGACGCTTCTAGCTTTAAGTCAAGTGGCGCATGGAAGTGGCTCAAGGGCGTGACAGATGATAAGAAGAAAGAGGAGGGCAAAAAGTCAAAGGCCAAGGCACTGGCGGAAAAAGCTCAAGATAATGTTCGATTGGATGTCCTGCAAACGTCAATCGAGAAAACAGCCCCTAAGGCACGTGAGAGTCTTGTACTCGATCGTGATTCTCTTGATAGCAAGCTGCAAGAAGAAAGGAAGAAGGAGAGCTTGAGAAAGAGCGATTCGAAGAAAGAGAAGGATGGCAATATTTTTACGTCAATATTTGGCGGTGGCAAGAAAAGGGAAGAGAAGGAAAAAGACAAGAGCACGAAGAAGCACTCTCTGTTGCACGTGCCGGACGAACCCATTTACAAGCCGCTACAGCCAGACGTTGACTATAACTGGTCAAGATTCCCTCTGCTTGAAGAACGTGCAATCTATCGCATGGCACATATCAAGCTCGCCAACCCTCGCCGACCGCTACTTAGTCAGGTGCTCCTCAGTAACTTCATGTATAGCTACCTGGCTATTGTGCAAGCCATGCATCCGCAAATGAACATCCCCATTTCTCCACAGCAAAAGCGCTTGGAGGAAGAGGCCAGACGGAAGCAGCAAGAACAGGAGTATATGGCGCAACAGGGCATGGATGACGGTGATCAACAAGAATTGGATCAGTATAATTTCGACTATCATCGGGTGAGTCTCATATGATGTGGCCATGTGCTACTGTCAGGCTAATGACGTGGGCAATAGTCTACAATTCAGTATGCCGAGTCTGGCAATGAAGGTTCGGTAGACTACGTCGACGACGCTCAAATTTACGAGGATGACCACGGAGATAGCCAGGATGGCTATGATTATGGAGAATCCAAGTCTTACGACAAAGGAGAGAAGGATTATTACGAATACCGGGAAAACTAAGCCACTAGTCGCGCAACAGCCAGTCAAGTGCATGCCCTTAACATTCTTGACAAGTGGCTTTCGTCTGCGAATCTCGTTGTGTGCGTTTCTGCAGGCGGGCATTTTCCTAGCGTGAGAGCCAAAACTATAAATAGGTAGTTTGGGTCGCTCTTCGGAGCTTCTTTGCATCTGTCGGAGTTTTTCTCTTTTGTGGATCTTTGGCAGTTGTGTTCTTGGTCAATCGGAGTGAGGGTTATATATCAATTTTCGGGGCCTGGTCCTCCACCATTTAACAGTCTTGATATGGGCGTAATTCATTGGGCGAGATGGGAATTCGGGGTCTTTCTGTTCCAGTTTAACATTTGTCTTCCTTGAGGCGGGAACCAGGCCCTCAATTTCTGCTGTCATTTCATTCTTGGCGTCCGCGAGAAAGATGGGTAACGGAAGAAGTAGGCATAGCGAATAGTCCATATTTTGAATTGTTCATGCGTTGAAAGCAGATAGACATGGTACAAAAGGATTAAACATGCATGGATATTACCATAATAACCTCGTCACAGTATAGACATACATTTCCAAAGAGAACAAAAAACATGAATAGCAACCCTGATAAAGTCAACACAGGAGCTTGTATTGGCTGCAATAATTGACACTGCAAGAAAAATGTACACTACAGGAGAGAGGCAGGCTATTTCTTAGGCTGCTCTTTCTTTTCCTCTGGCTTCGGCGTAGGAAGCTTAAAAGATTCGGGTTTGCGGTCCTCTCCCTTGCCCACTTGCTCCCAAACACTTGATCCCCCCTCAAAGTTACGGAAGGCCTGGGTAAGTTCCAGGGGTTCCGTGACGATGCGCTTCTTCTCCTCGTCGTATCGAATTTCCGTATATCCGGTCAGGGGGAAGTCCTTGCGAAGAGGGTGGCCCTCGAACCCATAGTCGGTCATGATTCGGCGAAGATCGGGATGGCCGGTGAAGTAGACGCCGTACAGGTCGTACACCTCACGCTCGTACCAGTTGGCGCCGTCGAAGAGACTGGTGATGCTGGGGACAGCCGAGGTCTCGTCCGCGTAGGTCTTGACTCGGATGCGGGAGTTGTGGCGGACGGAAAGCAGGTTGTAAACCACTTCGAAGCGCTTGTCGCGAGTGGGATAGTCGGCCGCAGTGACGGTGCTGACCTGGGTAAATTCGGCAGCGGTGTTGTCTAGGGAGATTATCAGCCTTGGCGTCGCTTGAGGCGCTTGGAGGTGTACGGACATTTGAGAAAGGTAAAGGTGGGAATGACGCCGGAGGGGGAAATGTAAATAGTAAGCTCGTCCTTCCAAACGGAGAACTGCTGCACGTATTTCGGAAGGCAGCCCATCACCCAGGCGCCGTAGCGGTGCATGTTGTCGGCCTTGCTCTGATACTTGTCGGCGGGGTTGACAATTGGCGCCTTGAGCTCGCCGATGTGGTCGCGCGGAGCCATTCTCATGTTCTGGACCTCCTTGGGCATTGCGACCATCCTCGGCGCCGTGGTCGAAACGCTGCGGACGGCCTGGACATTGCGGCCTAGGAGGGTCTGCTTTGCTGGCCTCAAAGCTGAAGCCAGCGAGGCACTCCTGGTTATCTTGCTCGCCATGGCCAATTGGATGCCTTGGTGCGGCCAATTGACGATTGGATTGCTGGGCTTGGTGTGATGCGATGGGCGATGGCTTCGCTTTCCAGGTCTCGCCGTGACCTGACATGAACAACTCGCGCTGACTAGTTCAAACCTCCGTGGATCTGCCGGTATTAGTAATATACCTTGTTGCACACGCGAAACTCATAGAAATACATGTACTACACTAAGATTTGTCTGGCGGGGGCAATACAGATATCACGTGAGCGCGAAATTAGTCTAGTCCCAGCCAGGCGCCGGCGCTAAGTAACTTTCTCACTAATAAAAGAACCTGAAGTGCTACGGCGTTCACGTTCTCCTGTTCAATCATCCCCATTAACCCTTTGATCCGACGCGTTCTTGCATTAATATCCCCCTCATAACCTCTCACACCTACATCATGGCGCCGCAAGATACATTTATAGACGAGGAGGAAGCTTGCTGGTGAGTTAACGCCTGTTCGCGCTCTCAGAGCGGTGGGAACAAGCTCGCCGCCCGACCCGCGCCACTCCCTCGCTTGTGTCTAACGCCGTGTATAGCCCTCTCTGTATCGAGGAATTTGATCTTTCGGATAGAAATTTTAGGCCATGTCCCTGCGGCTACCAGGTATTACACCTAACCAACCACAAGTGCTCGCCGCTACTCAAAGTTCGAGCTAACACGGCACACCAGGTCTGCCAGTTTTGCTTTAACAACATAAAAAATAATATGAATGGTCTGTGTCCGGCATGTCGACGACCATATAACGAGGAAACAATAGAATGGAAAGTTATTACGCAAGAAGAGTACGTCGCTCAGCGCGGTCTCGCGTTCAGGAGTTGACTGACAACCCCCTTCCTAGAGTCGCGCAATTTCGGGCCAACATCCAGCGAGACCAGAAGAAGCGAGCGCAAGAACAACGTCAAAAAGAGGCCATGAAGCGCGAGGCCGAGAAGGAAAACCGCAAAAACCTGGTCGGCGTACGGGTCGTGCAGAAGAACCTCGTCTACATCACGGGCCTGGCACCTACCGTACGCGAAGACGAGCTTCTAAAAACGTTGCGAAAGCCCGAATTCTTCGGGCAATACGGGACTATCCAAAAAATTTCGATTAGCAATCGGAAAAGTCCTGATGGTCAACATCATTCACTAGGCATCTACGTCACCTTCGAGAATCCGGACGAGGCTACGCGGTGCATTCAGGCGGTTCACGGTTCGCACAACGGTGATCGGGTTCTCAAGGCCCAGCATGGTACTACCAAATACTGCTCCGCCTGGCTGAAGAACGAGAAGTGCAACAACCCAGGCTGCATGTTTCTGCACGAGCAGGGCGACGAGGAAGACAGCTACACGAGACAGGACCTGTCGTCTATGAATAGTATTCATACCCAGCGTCCTCTACCCCCCGGCGCGAGCTCTTCCCGAGCCGCCTCACGACAAGTTCCCCATCCAACACCGCCGCCAATGCCGGTCCCCGTCCACACCCCCGCGCCTGCTGCTCAACCGATGGCTCGGTCGTTGAGCAGAGAAGAATCGGAGGCGGGCGATTCGTCTGCTCTGCCTTCCTCCGCCAACTGGGCCAGACTACCGGTGCGCAGTCGAAGGGGATCGTATGCGACCAGTGGTGCTACTTCCAGCCCCGCCGTCTCCACATCCGCTCCTGTCGCCGTAGAGAGGCAAGAGCCTCTGGAAGTCCCCGAACCTTCCAGCTCAAAGCTGCCGGCCTCTAAACCAAAACCTGTTGAGACCCCGCAGAGCACTTCCTCTTATCCTCAGCGTCGTCCCCCGCCCCCATCGATCAAGGAACTCCTCGCGATCCTGAACCGCGCTCAACTACCTGATTTCGGGATAAAACCTGGCGACGATCTTGGCCCTCCTATGTTTGATGTTCGCGGAGGCGAGAAGCAAAGAGCGATGCGGGAGCAAGAGAAGGCTCGTGAGGAGCGCGAACGCCAGCTTCAAGTCCCTGAAGCATCGGCAGACAGCATCGAAGCTGGCGGCAGCGTTGCCCTTGGCGGTGAGCCTGAAGCCAGAGATCACCTTGGGGATGGGCATGCATATGGACAGCGACATATCACCCCCATTCAAAGAAGCTCGGCCGACGGCATACTCACCCCCCCGCTTAGCAGCTCAGCCTTCGGCATAGCCACTTCGACGGCCACCACCAGATCGATGACTCCTCAGCAAATGGGTCTCCGGTCTCAGGCCGGGTATCTCGACCAGTATCCTCCCGGTATTGGCGGCCCGAGCAACTCGTTCCAGGGACATGCACAGGGTCACAATCGCCAGTCCTCCCGATTCAACTTTGCTAACGACGGCGGCGCCTCGGTCACCAATGTTAAGCTCGCTGCCAACCCCCGCATCATGGCACAGCAGTCCTCAATGATGCCAAGCTCGTTCCAGTCTCAGGCCAGCCAATTCTACGCGAGTTCAATGCCCGGTCCTCCCCCCGGCCTCAAGTCTACCGGGACCCCACCGAATATGTTTACTCAAGGGTTCGGCTCTTCGGCCTACAACGTCCCCAAGGATAACTCGAATGAAATTATTCAGGGTATTGTTGCAAGAAGCCGTGGAGGCAATCAAAGCCACGAATCAGGAAAGCGTGAGTCTCTTATCTCTTCTTTGTCAAGCCAGTACCCATGCACCACCTCTACCCCAGCTCCTGCTTCCGGTCTCCTTGCATCGCTCTATGGCAACCATCCTGGAGCTTTCCAAGACTTCGCCTCGAAGCAGAAGAAGAAGGGGAAGAAGCATAGACATGCTAACACTTCCTCCTCGGGGGGGAGTGGCTTAGTAGATCTTGCAGACCCGAGCATCCTCCAAGCTAGGATGCAGCACCAAACGCAGAGCAATGCCGGAGCCGGACAGGGGCTGTTCAACGGCCAAAATCAAGGTGGGTACAACAACCCCAACATGATCTACAATGCCGGATATCCTCGTTGGAGTTGATGCGATGTCGTTCCCTCGCCTGTTTTACGTTTTTGCCTATGACTTCCCTCCTATTATCTGCTTGTTTTAATGGTGGTGGCGTTTGTATACTTTCACGTACGGAGATGGCTTGATTGCTATCAGCCGAGCGGTTCGGGATATGCTTTTGATGAAGCAGGCGTTTGCGAGATCGCGGTTACTCAAGGCGAGAACCAAATTAAGTTGTGATATGGCACGGTGTCATTTCTTGCTCGTGTGGCAAGGCATCACTTTGGTGCTTGGCGCCGCCACACATCAGTTTGTTATTTCTATATTTACTATACGTTGGAGGGCCCGGGATGGGCTGCAAGCAACGGTGGTTATTGGTTTTGGGGTCAAGCCAGGCAAGCCATCATCGTCATCCACCGTTTTCCCCTGTACGTTAACAGCTCGTCTCAGCCCCAGCGGGCGTCAACGGACGAAATATAGCACCAATACCCTTTTATTCTTATTTTTTTCCTTGAATTTATGTACACCGTGGAACGCGATGATGGGAGCCGTAGCGAGACTTCCTACTGTTGTATCTAAACTTAGCTTTTCGTAGCATCTAGCATCCGCCGCTCATATCTCATACTCGGGACTATCATGGACTAACATTGCTTCGCTAGATGACGGTTTGCCTTCCTTGGAAGATATAACGACCTCTGTCGATGCTCTAGTCGCGGACGCTACAAACGACGATCCAGTTGCAGCTTTAGGTCGATACAATACGACGACGCATTCGCACGGGCATCCGGAACCCAGTCAAAGCTATGCCTCTGTGCAAGATGACATCGCGGGTCATGGTCATCCGTCTCCCGGACCAAGCACGAGACGCCCACCTCCGCGATCCAATCCGAAATCATTAGTCGCCGCCGGAAAACAACCCGTTGTTCTCGCACCAGTTGCCCTCACCAAAGCTGAGGTAGTCCAAACCCGACCACCTTTCAGAGAGGCAGACTATCCCTCTCTAGGCTCTCCGAAGGCCATCAAAAGCACATCCAGTGTCGCTGCTGCGCCAAAGCTGGCTTTACCCAACATTGCTATCCAAGGGAAGCAGGTTGCGAGTAAGAAACCAGACACCGGTAACGGAAATGACGGAAATGGCAGTCGTCGCGGCTCGTTAAACAATGACAACGGCCCGGGAGAACGAGAAAGAGACGTCACTAAATCGGCAATGGCAACTCCCAGAACAGGACCAAGGACGCTTCGGGTCATGACGCCGGCAAGAAGTGATCCGCCTTGTATCATGTCTCCTGTTCCATCGCGCATCCTTTCCGCTGGACAGAGGCCTGGGACACCAGCGAGCGAGACTGTTAGTGATACCACGTCCGTTGTCTCGGCTTCCGTCTCTGCTTCTCGAGCTGGCTCTCCTCCTCCTAGCCGAATCGGCAGCGCGGCCGTGCGTACCACAACCAAGAGCCAACAGCGCAAGCAGCGCAAGGAGAACTCGAGGCAGGAAAGCATGGCCATTTCGGAGGCTGCCGCGGCTGAAGAAGCTGATCACGCACCCGTACTTGGTCGCATGAAGAAGCAGAAGAAGGCGAAGCCTGTCAAGGATAAATCCCCCGAGGCAACGCCCGCCTCTGCAGCTCCCGCGCCAGAAACCGAAGGTCTGAAGGAGACGGCCAATGGCTCTGAACAAGACGGCAAAGCAGTTGTAGAACAAACAATGCCTGCGCAATTGTCTCCACAACCGCAGCCCCCAGCACCGACAGTGCATGATCCAACACGGGAAGACGACGAGCCTGTTACTCCGCCTCAGGGGCCCGGGTCTGTGTTCATGGACATTGCTGGCGACCTATACGCTAGCATGGGGAACCTCCGTGTTCTCAATCCTGTGGTTGCGTTATCTGCCGTCTACAGTAGCAAACAGGTCACGAGCAGCAAGCCTGGTGCCTGTAAGGACATTGGATGCAAGTGTGGCGAGATCCAGACTGAGGACCTTGCAGCTCTCGAGTCTGGAAAACCAGTCCGCAAGCAATGCCTCGCGGATGGCAGCCGGTTGCTCATTACCCCCAACGGAGACTCCCTCCGCAGACTGACAGAAAGCGAGGAAGACGAGTTCTTGTATCTGCAGGCCGCGGTAGCTAAAACAGGCGAATCGGCGGGCTCGTTCACGGCGCCTCGTCACCAAAAGAGCTCTGGGGCGTTTTCAATCGTCAAGGGCCGCGCCGTCCCCAACGGGCGGCCTAACATCTTTCCCGTCACGGCGCGGCCTGAATCGCAGGATCCCTTCGGCAAGTTACAGCGTGACGAGGCACTGAGCTACATCAACCAGTACGTGCTGCCGCGCCTCAACCTCGGTGCAAGCGGTAAGGCCGCAGCCGCAGCTGCGGGTAGCCTGGCCCCTCTTCGTGACGCCGCCGCTGCGAGCCTCAACTCGCTGGCGCCCTACTTCTACGGGCCCGAGGCGGCTGCGGGTGTTGGCATCTACAGCGCTGTTGATACCGGCGGGGCGCGCCCCGTGCATGACTTTGGCGCACCTCCAGGTCTTACCATTGGTAGCAATGCCGATATGGTCAGGGGTGCCAGCGCCCGCGGTATTGGTGCCATGGCACTCATGAGCGTGGAGGAGGCTGAGGCTGCGCTGGCTGCTACGCGTAAGGATACGGAGAAGCTGGAGAAGGGCCTGAATGCGGTGATAAAACGAAATCGACGCCTGCTGATTGGCGGTAACTAGCCGAGGAGTACTGTTTATCATCGAGCATCTCTACTATGAGATTGCAGCTGGCAGTTTGTATGTATGAAAAGCATTGTGTACATAATATGTTTGGATCCAGCGTTGCATCGATACCTAACTGGTATGGCATGGCAAATGTTGCCACGATAGCATTTGATTTTATTGACAGCGATAGCGTGCATAGTTATTAGATGTGACTGGACATGACGGAAAGGAATGCATTGCATCCATCAACACGCCGGACCTGAACTACTGAACATGTGACCAGGTGTTGGACTACAAGGTTTTTTGTTGGCTGCGCTTTATCTGCATCTTCGTGTCCGGTGCTCGGCGTTTCTTGGCCGCCGCGGCCGCCGCCTCTTCGTTATCCGCGTCCTCCTCGAGGGCCTTTTGCAGGCGAAAGGTCAGGCGGTCGAGCACCCACTCGCTCTCCTCCTGGTCCGCGGTGAGCGGGCTGCGGCTGCCGACCCACGACCACTGGAACGGCTGCTGCTGCTGCTGCCGCTGCTGCAGGGCGTCGGCGACGGCGTGAGTGCGCTTCTCGTCGGGCCGGGCCTTGCGGTGCGTGTGGGCGTCGCGCTCGTCCTCGCCGAGCAGCCAGAGGAACCACGCCCACTCCTCGAAGGAGTAGCGGCGGGGCTTGGCCTCGCGGAGGTGCTCGGTGACGGCGCGGATCTCGGCGACGAGGAGGAGCTGGAACTCGCGGCCGGTGGGCAGGTCGTCGAGCGGGCGGCGGCGCTGCTGCTGCTGCTGCTGGATGTACATCTGGGCGGAGGCGGCGGCGGCGTGGCGGATGCGGGCGGCGGCGCCGCGGAGGTGGGTGTGGCGGGCGGCGCGGTGCCAGCGGCGCCGCAGCGTGCGCTGGTCGGGCTCGTCGTCGTCGTCGTCGCCGCCGGGAGGGGGGCGGTTATTGCTGCGCCAGCGCAGGAGGCCCCTGTCGACGTGGAGGCTGCTCGCCTGGTGGCTGTTGTACTCCTTGAGGTGCTCCCTCTCCATCTGGGCGATGATCTTGTCGCGCGGGAGGATGGTGACGGCGCCGAGGCGGATGGTCATCTCGCGGATGAACTTGACGACGGTGTCCTCGGCGTGCGAGATGAGGACGGTCATGGTCGGCAGGGCGAGCAGCGACCAGAAGACGAAGAAGGACTTGCCGGCGTTGGAGACGGGCACGGGGTCGCCGTAGCCGATGGTGGTGAGCGAGATGAAGCAGAGGTAGAAGGAGTCGAAGTAGTTCCACCCCGCCTGGTAGTCGCGCTCGGTGGCCCAGAACACCAGCGCGCCGATGAGCCACAGGACAATGAGCGTGCCAAAGGACGCGGAGAGGTCCATCCACTGCCGGCGCGCGAGCGCGCGGTCCTGGATGCTGCGCATGAGCTCGAACTCGACCTTGCGGCGCTCGTACTCGTTGGTGATGTGGGGGCTCAGCGACGTGTCGTCGCCGGACATGGGGTTGAGGATGGTGTCGTTGCCCGTCTTGGTCAGCTTGCGGACCAGCCTGCGGCGCGTCTTCTCCTCCATGCGGATGCCGACGCGGCGGCGGGCGCGGTCCAGGATCATGCGGCGGATGGAGGCGATGACGAGACCGAGGCTGATGACGCCGATGAGGGCGTACGGCAGGACCAGGCCGCGCGCGAGGGAGGTGGTGGGGGCGAAGTCGCCGAAGCCGACAGTGAAGAGCGTGACGTCGGCCCAGTAGACGCCGTCGAGGTAGTTCCAGCCCTCGATGGTGCTGAAGATGAGGGCGCCGAGGAGGAGGTACGTGAGCCAGAGGATGGTCTGCAGCATGAGGGTGCGCTGGCTGGGCGTCAGCGCGAAGCTCTTGCTGAAGTGGCCGGTCGAGGCGCCCCAGAAGGTGACGGCCATGAAGGAGGCCACGACGAAGTAGAGGATGGCGGCCCAGATGCCGTAGTAGAAGGCCTGCGACAGGACGTACTGGTCGGCGGGGCTGTCGAGGCCCTGCTTCAGAGGCCCGGACGCGGTGGCGCAGAGCGCGATGAGGCAGAACGAGGATATGTACCTTGGCCGTCGGGGTTAGCTGGGAGATCTGAAGGGGGGACTGGGGGAGACAACGCACCACCCAACAATGGTAATGGGCTGCGCAATGGTAAACTTGACTCGTCTAGCCATGTTGAGCAGAAGAAATACGTTGGAGACGAGCGCCATGGCCAATTGAACGGCGTTGATGGCAGTGAGCCTGTGAAGACAGCGCATTAGAATGCAAGTGTGGTTGCGTCCAAGGGTAACATACCATGGCGGATCAGGGACGGACTGGGCGGATTCGAAATTCGTTCCTGGTGGCATATATTGACGCCACGGTCTACCCAGAGCACAGATGCTGAATGCCGAGGCGACGGGGCCCAACGTGCCAGCAATCATAGGGAAAGCAGAGGCAACCAGCCACCATCGCCTTGTCGAGGGGTGAGCATGTCAATGGAAGCAGCAGAAGGCGGCATTGGGGAAGGGACATACGTATGATCAAGATTCTCCTCCTCGTTCGGTTCGCCGACCAGCACTCTGGGGGGATCCTCGGCGTCCGGGGCCGCGGGGCCATCGGCGCTGGTGCCGCGCTCCTGCGGTTCCTGCTTGCCGGAGCTGCCGGGTGGTGATGCCGAAGACGCGGCGGTCATGGTGGGCGGTGGAGGTGGGAGCGGCCAAGATGCTATCTAGGCTTCATCCTATCGGAATTGACGCACGGCGGCTGCTGTTGCGGTCTTGTAGCGGATGCTGGGAGGGAGCCCGGATGTGCTGGATAAAGAGAGTTCAACGGCGGCACGGTTCACGTGTTGCGGCCGCTGGCGGTTTGGGGCCGATGGAACGCTCTGAGTGGTCGGAGCACTGTATAATATTGTCCGTCCGTTATTGGGCATTCGATATGTGCAGAGGCGCCCCCAAGAGGTGCCTCCAAGAGGTGAATCGAATTGACCTGTTTGCACCATGGAGCATTCCAGCTGGTTGATGCAATCCCAGCCGTCCTCGCAAAGGTCCGACGTCACGACGTCACCGGCCAGGCTAGCGATGCAGATCAATTTCACGAACCGCAATTCGCTAGCATACAGCGACTGCAGCGATGGTCACAGATCGCTGCCAAGAAGGCAACCCGTTGATGGACTCTTACCTCCCTGCTCGCCTCTTTGTCCAGCAGCCGTCAGACCCAGCTCAGCGCACTAGAGCAGCCCACTAACGCGCCACGGCCCACCACCCTGGCACAAGCCACATTTGGCCACCGCAGAAGTCTCATGATGCTCATCCATCCATCCATCGCGTCTCGACCTCAACCGCAACGCCCATGGCATCATGCACAGATGGCGGCCGCTGCACCGTCACTTTCGTCCTAATGCCTCTCTTCCACGCGTCTTTAGTAGTACGAGTGCCATTGACAGCGTAGAGGTCCCCTGTGGCTGCTCTGGCCATGTCACCGTCGAGTACGTTGCCTTCCCCTGATGCCGTCCACATCCCGCTAACATGCTGTTCAATAGCTTGTACAATTTTACCAATTTGCGGCACGATGAGCCCATCTTGATTCATCTCCCTCCTCTGCCCTCTCACGCCGGCGCGCCATTTAAGCTGCCGGGCTTCTTACGCGGGCTGCCCGTGGCCAGCATCCGCTATCGATGGGACGGCCTCTCGGGCAGGCCCCTGGCTGTGCTGGACAATGGTAGGCGGTCTCCCGCGCCGTGGCCGACACCGGTTCACGATGCCGCGTTCGCCTACTCATGGCTATCTGAAAACTTTGCCCCCCCAAAGTGTGCGCGTCGCGGCGTCTACGTCTACGGCTCCTTTCTCGGCGCGAGCCTCGCCACCTCGCTCGCCTTGACAGAGGCGCACCCCCACGCGCGCTTCGCCGTACGGGGCTTCATGGCCTACAACGGCATCTACAACTGGACCATGTTCCTCCCCGACCACCGCGTCAACCGCCCGAGCACGCGGGGCGGCAAGACCATCATGCCGCCGCAGCCCCCGGCGGGCTCCCACATGCATTTTCTGCAGGAGCAGGTGCCTGGTCTTTTCGGCAAGCCCACGCATCTCTTCGACGCCTTTGCGAGCCCGAGCCTCATGCTCCACACCCCTGGCCTCCTCGTCCCGCGCTCCTTCACCATGACGATAGCCGAGGCGATCGCGCTCGACGCCCTGACCGGGCGGGAACCGGACATGTTGCTTGCCATGCCGCCGCCGCGCAGGGCTCCCCTCGTCTTCCCGCCGCGCCAATCGACGCTTAAGATCCCCGAGGCTCTGCTCATGCACGACTCGAGTCCGACGCCCCGGACGGCAGTGGGCCGGCCGTCGAAGCGTGGGCTGTCCAGGGCCAGAGGACACGGCTTCCAGGCCCAGGCGGTTGAGCTAGTGGAGCTGATGCGTCGCAGCGTCGACAGGCTGGAGCTCAGGGAGCGAAGGAAATGGGATGAGGACGTTGACGACTTAGAGGATGAGCCGGGCAGACGCGTGCAAATACTGGACGTTGGCGACGGCCTGCCGGACTATGAGTTGAGTGCAGCCGGCCAAGTAGCCGCAAAGACGTGGCTCAAGGACAGAGACGTGGGTGAGTAGATAGCATCACAAGGCGTGTATCATCATGAATATCAATGCCAAATGTCGAGAGCAAGGCCCAGACTTTAAACAAATGCGCGCGGGCTTCTCGTCGTCCTATTCACGACAAGAATATTACAAAGAAAATATTCCCTTACAAGAACTCGGGAAAATTCGCAGTTGATGAATGATTGACAGAAGTGCGCGCAAACAAGGCTAACAGAATAGTAAGGGAAAATACGAAGGTGCACCACGCTGTCCCTCTCTATAGCTCTCTGTCTACATGTTTCACTCACTCTGACAGTGGCTTTTATTTCTCAGAATAACAAGTTCGCTCAACAGGTGGAGAGAAGGTGGCGGCAGTAAATCTTCCTTACCTCTCGTCACCACGAACAACAACGGAGTGCACCAAATCCTTGATGACAGCTTCGTGCTCGTTGGTTCTCGGAGCCCCCTACGTTTCGCTCTGCCGGCTATGTACGCTTACTGCAATTGATTCGGAGCACTGCGCCGCAAACGCAACAGAAATAAAACATTATCAGTGGCATTTTGTGCTACATTCTTTTACTACGTTTCTGTCCTCAAATGATGCATTCATCCAATTTGCACTCGGCCATGCTTTCGCCTTGTACTGCGGCACAGCATAATCTGATCAGTCAGACCTCAAGAGCTGCCAGGTGCCATTCTCACAGTAGTTGGACGTGCTTAAGGTAAGCTCCAGATTCCTCTTAGTCTTGTTCTTCGAGAATACAACCTGGCCCTCGAGGCGCAGATTATCGAACTTGCTTTCATCGTCTTTGTCGCTCTCGCCAGCCAAATATATATGCACGCTGTGTTGGCCTCCTCTGGTTGGACCAGAAGTAGAGACAACAATATGCAAGTCATCTTTCGAATTTTCCAACGACTCTGCGACGATGACTGCAAAGTGCTCGGTGATAGCTTTGAGTCTGTCCGGTCGTACACCAGAAGCCACTGCATCCGCGGCCAGCCTCTCATTCGCGCTGTTAGACCAGACCACATAGATGCCATCAACGGTGCCCTCGTAGCTCGCGGGATTGAGTATCTTCGTATAGAGGCTTGTCATGATGTCTGGGTCACGTAACGATGAATACCGGCAAGAATAACGGCAAACAGTATCTAGAAACTAAGTGATTCTGCTCCCGACAGAATGTGGGATTTATGAACGGAGCGCCAGATAACGTCGAAGCGGGGTAATAATAATAAACATTATTCAGTCGAACAGTGGCTGAAGAAAAATAATATTCTGTCGGCCAACTTCGGTCTCCGGTCACAGGGCAATAGCTTAGATAGCTGCAAGAGATGTGGCCCCCTAGAACATGGTAGAACAAGTTCTCTCTTTTTCGTATCTATTTCTCCGGGTAGTATTTTAGACGAGACGCTCTGGCTACTACTAAAAATCTTTTTTCTGTTTACGCAATGTAACTAGTCCCTGGCAAGCCTGGGGTAGGTTTTCATTCGGCGTTGATGCTACGACGTTTAATTCTGTCGGCCGTTCCCGTATTACCCACTCGAACTAATCCTCTTTCGCATGGGAAGAAGTCACGACAAGCCATGCCGTGGGGTACTCGTTGCGCCCTTGCCCCATCACGATACTCCATCCGCTTTTGACTGCTGTGTGAGGCCTACTATAAACACGCACTGTGTTGCTGTGGTTTCCCGAAGACAGTCTATTGTGCCGCAGCGATGACTGGTAAACGCAGAGGTCTTAAGCTCCCAAGTTTGTTGTTACCATGCGATTCGGTAACATGCCTGTTATTCGTGTGTCGGTGGCGATGGCTGGGGCGGGGTGAGAGCTTCAGGCTTTGAGGCCTGAGGCACACCATTCGGTCCACTTTTATGCGAGATGTGGTTGCCTCTGGCGCACGCCTAGTCGCTTCGCCAGTACGGAGGTCGCCTTCAAAATAAATGTCTAACGCTAGTAAATTAGCTAGTTAAGAAGGGGTTAGCTATATACAAATTTAGTAGGGATTAGCCCCTTCCCTCCTTATACTTATTTCCTCCCTCTAGCTCGATAATAGTTTTAACGTACTAAAGTAGGCGCTTAATCTAGCCTTATATCCTCTCCTATAGTAGCTCTTCCTAGGCTTCGTACTATACCTTAATAGCTTCCTTCTAGCTTTTTAAAGTGCCTTTTTTTATAGTCTTCCTTTTTATCTATAGCTAGGTAGGCTTAATAGGATTTAAATTAAGGCTATTACTAGGCTATAAGAGGCGCTAGACCTTATATTAGTTATAGATATATTATTAGATATAGTAGTTATAAGTAGGAGCCTTATCTTCTTATATAAG
>LUFD01003699.1:42411-54901 GCA_003025255.1 Cordyceps pruinosa
CGCTATTAAGGCTACCTACTAGGCTTCTAATGGAGACCTAGCCAGCTTATCGAGGTATTTAACTCCTACTATACCTTTATAGCTAGCTCTAGTTCCTCGTTTAACCTCGCTATATACGCCTCTATAAGGCGGCGGTCCTAGGTAGTCTCTAGAGCCTAGTAGTAATAGGGACCTTTTATATTATATAAAAAGTAGCCCTAGAATATAAATTTAGAAGTACCCTTCTAACACTCCTAGATATAACTATAAAGGAAGGCTTTTTAAGGCTACTACTAGATATAATAACCTCCCTACTAATATAGTAGAATAATAGAGGTCTTATTAGACTAAATAACCTTCTTCTAGTCCTCTAGGGTCTAATCCTTATACTCTTAATACTACTATAACCTCTTATCCCTTATCCTTTATATTAATCTAGGCTTCCTTATAGGCTTTATCTTCTAGAAATTTACCTTCTTTAATATCTATAGAACTATAGTCTCTAAGATAGGGATACCTTCTATTATTAGCTTAGCTATAATAGTAGTATTAGTCTTTTCCTTACTAAACCTATTAACTTATAGCTTAGTTATAATTAAATCCCTATTCTTTAATATCTATTTTAATAGCTAGCTACGTCTTTAAGTATCTTTAAAAAAGGCATTTTTAATAACTATTAGTTAAAGATTAGAATTAAAGCTACGCTTAATAGCCTTTATGTAGATATAGTCTACCTACTATAGCGAAATTCCTACTAGCCTAATTACCTTAAGGGTCGACTTCCTAGAGTAGGGAGCCTTTAGCGTTACTACTAGAGCCCTAGTGGTAATATTAGTATGCTTTACTATTAATACTAATAATACTTTTTTATAGAATTAAAAGGGGCTTCTTCTAGTACAAAATTAGCTAGTAATAGCCCCTAGTCGCTTTGTGGTCGAAGGAGCAGGGGTCATACCCCTGTTAGACATTTATTTTGAAGGCGACCTCCGTAGCCCTCAATCATCTGGCTATTAGAATGATCGAACGGAGTACGGACAGGCCATCCAACAGTGACGATTTTAGAAATCCTTACAACAAGCCGACGCATTCAACTGCTAGAAAACCAAGCCCAAAGGCCGCCTGTCCGCTAGACCATGGATTCGAGCAGTCCAATATCTCTCGCCTCGGCATTTGCTGACGAGGGGTTTGCCAAAGACGATAGCCCCAGCGATTATGGAAGTATCATGAGTTCGGATGAAGAGGTTGAGATCGAGGGACTCTCAGAACCTCTTGAGAGGTATTCTGATGGGATTTATTATCCCATCTGCATTGGAGACATGCTGGTTGGCACATATCGCATTGTGCACAAGCTAGGTTGGGGAGGATTTTCCACTGTCTGGATAGCATATGACATCAGAAGCCAAAATCTTGTGGCGCTAAAAATCGGAATCCCAGGTGATATGGGGCACCGCGAGCTCAAAATGCAACAGGAAATCGTTCGTGCGGTCAAGGATACGTCCCACCTTCTCACCGTGCTGAGCACATTTACCCTCACAGGTGCTGGTGGTACACACTTGGTGTTGGTATTTCCCGTTCGGGGCCCAAGTCTACACTACCGCCTAAGAAAACTGGCAGTAAAAACAAGGATGAGGGCCGCAAAGCAGTTGCTTATGGCGGTGAAGTCCCTTCACGATGCAGACATCATCCATTGTGGTGAGTACACCTACTACCCTGCGCAGCGATGCTCAACAGCTAATGAAGTACATGCATAGATATGAATAGCGGAAGCGTTCTCTGGGACATCGGCGACATTCGCAAGCACACACCGGAGATGGCCTATCGAGACTTCGGTCGCCCTCGAAAAGCACCACTGTTGGTTGAGACTTGGAAAAGGGGAGAGCTGGTGAAACCAGTGGAGGTAAATGAAGAGCAGCTACAAGGAAATATCTTCCTTGCCGACTTTGGCTTGGCAGTCAAAATTGGCTCGCCAGGTAATAAGTGCAAGTGGCAGTCCCCTGCCGTCTTCTGCGCTCCTGAACGATTCCACGATGTAGCTCCCAGCTTCTCCAGCGACATGTGGAGTTACATGTGCCTGTTCGCAGAGCTCTACCTAGGTTGCGTTCCTTTCTACGGTAGAGCAAATGTTTCAGCATTATCCAACCTCGTGCGAAGCCTGGGTCCCCTACCCCCGCAATGGGCTGGCAGCTACAATGCAGGCGGTACGCCTGAAGACTCGTGGTATGATCAAACACGTACGCCATCTACCCTGGTGAATTTAGAGGAAGTTACGAAGCGTGGGCGGCCTGACATTGGCAATATCGAGAGAAAATTAGTGCTCGCAGTGTTCTCGAAGGTATTCACATACTTGCCTGAAGATCGCCTCACGGCCGCGGAACTTTTGGAGGACAAGGATTTTAATGCTATAATGGGTATTTATGGATGCTAAATATTCAAGTTTATTACTTATCCATGGTTGGCTTGACATTGAGTACTCCAAGCAAGAGTCGAATTGCGCAGACAGGCCCACCAACCAATTATCTCTAATCCAGTTGCTAGCTCAGCGCAGAGTTTCTATAGCCGCGGCGTTTTTGACTCTCCGAACTATACTTCTATTCGTGAATGGCTGTCGTGTAACATCTTCTCGAAAGTTGATAGTCCCCGAGACCGAAGATCTGATTTATCACCAGCTGCTCTGAAGATAAGGCACCAG
Organism: Cordyceps pruinosa; assembly: GCA_003025255.1. Taxonomy (NCBI): domain Eukaryota; kingdom Fungi; phylum Ascomycota; class Sordariomycetes; order Hypocreales; family Cordycipitaceae; genus Cordyceps; species Cordyceps pruinosa. The sequence goes on from LUFD01003699.1 coordinate 45,080, forward strand.
GGTAGGTTGAAATACCTGGCAGGCATCGCCCTACCTGCGCTGGCCCCCCGTCAGCTCCTGTCCCAGCAACTCAACGCGATTCTGACACCCAAGCTCACGAAGCAGGCACCCAGCATTCAGCATGTGACTTGGAACCGGTGAATCAAGGCTTAATCGCTGGTCGATTATAGGAGTTCGAACACGCGTTAGCTTGTCGTGATAATAACGGCCACGCCGAAGATGTCTGAACTTTGTACTACCTACAACCAGGCTGTCAGGCAACGCACCACCCAAACCGATGCACCCCCTGCAACCGTGAAAAGTCCCATCACTGCGCCACCAGCCTCGTTGTTTGAGCTGCTCGAGGCGAAAAGTTGACCAAGATCAAGAGAACGACATAAATTTCATGACCTCGGTGGTCGAATTCGCCGCGGCCGACCCAAAGAAGGCCGTTTTACTGGGCACTGTGATCGGAACCCGACACGCCTTTATCGTATTCGACTATGTCAACGCGATCCATGAGGAGTGCCCGGTACTTGGCTTCAGGATCAAGAAACGTATACGATGGGTTAGCAACCCCCCCGGCGTTACGGAATATGTTCACCGGCAGGTGAACATGTGGAACAGTTTCGAGGGTTGCTCGTTTCCTCACCGGATGGAGGTACATCGTATTTCTCTTTTTCAACACTTACATTTACCAACATCGATCGCTAGGTCCTACCATCTTCGACATTACCATGTACTGCTACTAAAGCTGTCGAGGACCGTTCTCCGACCCAACCCTGCGGAACCAACCATCACATGAACGAAGATGCCACGAAGGGTGACGACTCAGCCGAACGATAAATATGTCTGCTTGTCGATAATCTGCCATTTCCCCATTTAATTGTGAAACACTAGAGCCGCTACTTGATGGCGGATAAATAAAACTGTTCTCATCGCATGCCCCGTTCATTGTAGTGTCCCTAGTGTCACGGTTGTGAGCTGCCATCGTAAGCCCTCTCTTCTTAAGCAGCTGAATTATGGCATGTGGACCTACATCTGCTAGGGTGTGGAGTGGTAGGAATAGACTTGGATACAGTATAAAATGAGAGAGTAGGCCTCCGCGGACCAAAATTTGGCGGCTGCGTTCGGGGTCTTTTGTCTCCTTGCGTCGGCTGGCGCCCGATGTGTCATGCGCAACAGAACTACAGGAAGATATACCTGTTTAGTTTTCCTAGGACGGAGCTGTGTATGACGAGACGGGCCAGCTCATTTCATCTACCCATGTACACCTCAGCTCAGTTACTCGCGTGTCTAGACCGCAGACTGCCGATGCAGTGAGCGGCGCGCTGTCACGCCGGCCGAAGAGCAGTCCACGTGGACATCGACAGCGAAGGTTGGGAAGCAGGCTCAATACTGCAGATTTGCGTGGTTATTGGCTCCATGCGTTTTCCGTGCGGGCAAGGCGGGATGGATTCTGGCCCAGGCAGAGGCGGCTGTGTGGCTTGGCAATGGACTCCAAAGCCAATTCTCCAACGGTCAGCCAGCCACAGGCACGCCGGTGATGCAGAGCTGCATTATTGAACCATAGAATGACAGCATGCTTCGGATGACCGTACATGAGAACTTTTGCTCCCGGCGGTGACGCACTGCAAAACACTGCTGACATTCTGTCGGGTCATCTAGAAAGAGGCGTATTTGTCGTTCAGGATGTAGCGCATGAGGCACTGGCCTTCATAATACCAAGCTGTATTCAGTAGGCGTCCATCATAACCACTTGTGGCCTGTTGTGCTATCTTCAAAGACAGGATAGTATGGCGCCCGAGCGAGTGAGGCGACGCTGACGACAGCGTGTAAAGCCTTTCTGCAGGACTTTATGAGCCGGTTATGACGCGGCATATCAATTTACTTTGAAGCGAAGCGAAAGAGGGAGCCGTCACTCACAGGATAGAAGTATAAGTACATGCCGTAGCGTCGCTCTGGAATACCCTCACTTCTCTGCATCCCTTCCAACAGCAGCTGCTTACTTCTCAATACAGTGTTATAGTTTCAAAAGAATACGATGCTTCGGTTCTTCACATCGGTTGCCGCCCTGTTATGCGTTGCCAGCTCCAATTCTCTCGCTCCCGGGGCCAGCACCGCCGACCTCCGCGCCACTCCGTGCGACACTATCGAGGACTGTGACCTTGACCAGCAGTGCATCCGAGGCGCCTGCCGTGTCGGAGCGGTCTCTCACGATATCGCTACTCGAGCTTCCCACGCCGAGACTGCTCTCGTGTGCGGCGCCGACGCCTGTCGTCTCGCCGCCAACTACATCAGCAACCCTGACCTGGCGTCCTGGGGACGTACTACTCCCCCGTGTACGGGCCTGGCGTCGCCGGCGTTTGGGTTTCCGAGTGGACCATTGAGGGTGTCGCGGGTGTCGTGATCAACCCCTTGCTCGGCGCCGGCGGCTACGGCTGGCTGACCAACGAGGCCGCCATCCGAGCCTCCTACCCCGACGGCGGCTTCTCCTACACCCTGCAGGACTTGCCTGTCGGCCATACAGTGACGCTTACATTCATGCTGCGAGACTCTCAGGGGACGTACGTCTGCCTCCAGCAGAGCACGTATGTTCTGTATGTCGAGGTTGACGGCTACTCGAAGCAGACGTTCCGCGTCATTCCACACGCGGGCAAGAAACGGGGCACGTTCCAATTCATGGCCACCGACAGCACCATGAAAATTCGATTTTCGGCTGAGAGGAGTGTGTATGATGGCTGTGGCCCATTTTTCACGAATGTCAAGGCTGTTGTCTAGAGCCCCGTGCTCTGTGGTGCGAGGCATTGACGCTTTGTCACCTCGGCTCAGGTATGACAGTCCATGGCGGGTGGTTCAACCTTCGGTAAGTGCTCTTTGTTGGCGAAGAAGTATATAAAGAGCTAATGTGTGCCCACTATCCCCGTCGATTATGGCTGCAATCCAGCCTAGTATTAGGGAATCTGAAATATCCAATGCTGTCAGATGCTGCTCGAGGACTCCGTTATCAGTGTCGTGTCAGGAATGGATAAGCAGGTGTGTAGCATAATGTCCAAGAAAACGCTTTTAACAAGCACTAGATAAATAGGCAATAAATGGTAGCTGGCATCTGTAAGCCCCTGCCCCAAAACTGAATACCTCGACTCCATCACTACGATGTAGTCTTGTCGAAATAGCACGTAAATGGCATCCGGTGAAGCCACCCAATCTCGGTTAACTATCCATGTCTCACACACAACGGCATGTCAGCGCATAAAACAGACAGCTCAATTGACGGCGGCAGTATTCCAGCCCATGGCTGGGAAATGTGACGTTTACACAGCAGTCTGATGAGTCTTCGGGCTCTTGCGCCCGCTACCCTGTGATGCTCGGACATGCCCCAACCATTGCATTCCCATGGCACTTGTGGCACATGAAATCAATTTTAAACCTGCTGTAGCGCCAGTATCCGCCGTTGAAATACCCGCAATTCACTTTTGGGCGCATTTCTTCATTTAAAACTCGAGTCGTCTCGGGTTCTACTTTGCTCTCCCTTGAAGTACCATAATATCGAGTCTACCTACCAAAAATGTGTTAGACACATTGGCTTGATGGTCTAGCGGTATGATTCTCGCTTTGGGTCCACTGTGCTGATTCTGCGAGAGGTCCCGGGTTCAATCCCCGGTCAAGCCCATAACTGAGTTACTTTTGGCGATCTTCGTTATTTTTTTTAATGATAGACTGATAGCGAAGGAACGTATTCCGATTCAAGATATCAACTGGATGCGGCACATGGAAATATCGTGGCAATGAGATCAACGGCGGCGCAGGTGAATCGCGGAGGGACCCACCTCGTCTAAGCGAAAATGCAAGTTCTGATTGGTTAGAGTACCCTTATGTTAACAACCTGATTGGCTAGCCGAGACTCCATAGCTGGCAGCTGCGAGATGGGCGTTTGCTGGTAAACGGTGAAGTGCATGGAGATGTGTTTGCGGTCCAGTGCCTGCTAAAACTGCTTTGCCAGTATTTTTTTTTATGGCAAAGGGGCTTAGTTTTACGTCGAGGGACACATAGGGAAGTTTTAAAGGAAGCGCGATGATGGCCGAGGATGATGCCAAACTACCACAGATACGTGGGGGCTGTAGTAGTAAGTGCCAGGCGTTGGCAGCTGTTAGGTGTGCAAACGGGCGGTGATGGCGACGTACGAACCTGGCAGACCGACTCGTAGACCGGACTCGGTGCTAGACTACTACGTAGTATTCTACAGGGAGGGAGCACGCAAGAGACCAACTACTAATGTGCATTGTTTGCCAATCCATCACAAGGCTCTCCACCTGGAATGTCGAGTTGTTGAATCAGCTGGACATTGTATCATCGCTAGTGCGTACCAGCATGCACAGAGACACCATGGCACCGTGTCGCAGAAGGCCTCGTGGGTGCGATAAGACGCGGTGCAGCGGGGCTGCATCGTCTGAAGCCCAGGTGGCTGCCGCTAGTTCCTGTAAACCGATGGGGACCGTGTCTGGAATAAAGACGAATGGCTGAAGTTTGGTTGCGAGGGTTTCTTTTCCCTCTTGCATTCTTCTACCTACTTTTTCTCTGCCCATTATCTGTCTCTGCCCTGCCTGGAATTGCGGGCCGAAAATATAGGTGAGTGCATTCTGATATCACCGGCTACCTGGCTGGCACCTGGCACCTGGCACCTTATTGAGGCTGTACATGGTGCCACCTCACTCCTCACTCCTCACCCTCACCCTGTGGCTTCCGTTTGGGCGCAGGCAAAAAGAGGCAGGTAACGTGCAGGCTGCCTCTTGCTGGCTGAGCGGAGGCCCGACGTTTCGTCTCCTTTTTTTTCCTCCTCGCCGCTCCTGTCTGTCCCTTTTGCCTCTACCAACATCGGCAGCTCCAGAATACTATCTGACATTTTATTCGCACCAGACGCTCGTCCAACGTAAACACACACTCCGACGCCCTCCACCACACACCGTCAAAATGGGTGGCATTCGTGAGTATCTCGCTCCTGACCCCCGCGCGAGCCGTTACTGACGCACCGTCCCCTCCCTTGTAGCTTTTGGCGCTCTTGAGAACCTCAAGAACAAGGTCCAGGAGCTCATCAAGAAGAAGCTCAACAAGAACAAGGCCGAGGACAAGCCCGCCGCGACCGAGACCACCGCCGATGCTGCCGCCCCGGCTGCAGCTGACGCCACCAAGACGGAGGCCGCAGCTCCTGCCGCCGCCGCCGATGCCACTGCTGCTGACGCAGCTCCTGGTATGTTTTGCCTGACTTGCTGCAGCAATTCAAAACGCCCGTTGGCGATGGCTTGAGCTAATAATGTGGACGCTTCAGCTACCGATGCCCCACAGGCCGCCGAAGCTCCCAAGATTGAGGCTGAGGCTGCCGCAGGTATGCCACAATACACCGACGGCAGAAACTCTTGGAAAATACTAATCCGCCATATCATCCAGCTCCTGCCGAGCCCCCTGCCGTTCCCGCGGCTGAGGACAAGCCCGCCGCCACCCCCGCTCCCGCTACCGCTACGGCCTAAGCCGGCCATCGATCTCTACATCGCGCTCCATGCGCTTCGGCAATGTCTGGGCCCATGATGCCGAGTTGCAGATGTCTACAGCGTCCTTTCGCAGCGCTTCTTGATTTCCCTGTTGCGCTTTTTGTCTCTGTTTTTGTTTGCGAGCTACTGGATACCCGCCACGCTGCAATGATACCCTGCGCGTTGGTATAATGAGTTGCCTCGACTACTATATTCCCGCTAGTTATTCTTCGGCTTTTTTCTCAATCCTTAATACTCCTTCCCCACCAGCGTAATTCCTCTTGTTTTAGTCAATCCTTAATAATCCTTCTTCTACAGCGTAACTCTGGCCTTTTATTGCCCAACAAGCATCCCGTCTATTTGGCCCATGGGGCTTTTGTGACGGGCATCCCGCCGGGGGCAGCTCCATCTCCCGGTGGTCCGGGTCGTTGTGGAGGTGGTGGCATGCGAGCCGTTGGCACCACTGTCGCTCCCGAGACTGGAGGCACTCTCGGTGTTTGAGCCCATGGCGCTGCTGTGCCTCCGATAGGCGCGCCTGTAGTTGTAGGGGCGGACGACGCTGGTTGTGCCGCCAAGCTCTGCGCCTCGGGGTCCTTTTCCCATGAAAATAGCGAGCCAAAAGGAAAGTGTTGTACGACAGGAAACTTGGACAACACCTCTGCGTTGTACATTTTGATCATGCCCTTGTTAATCTTTCCCCATCCGTCCTTGACGCCCGATATGTCAAACAGCATCGGGCTGTGCTCCCAGAACGGGCCCTTTTTAATGTCGTTGATGAACCCAATAGCGGAAAAATACATGTTTGTTTGCCGGTTGTCCTCCACTACCTGTGCCTTGGTGATGTCACCGGTCTTGGGCGCGCCTCTCACGGACCCCTCCAGCGGCATGGGTTCGCTGTCGTCAATGGGTCGGGTCAGCTGTGCAGAACCGAATATGTACGGCACAAAGGAGTGGTCGTCGAGGCCCCAGACGCCATGGGAGCCTGCCGGTTCCAGTGTATATGTGGTGATGAGCTTGCGGACAAGTAACAGGTATCTGTGCTCAGTCAGCACGTCACGTTTTGGACGCCGAGCTGGTCTTTCAAGCTTACGGTTCAATCACGGAGAAGACGATTTCTCTTTCCACCTCCACCTCTGGCTTGTCCGTTTTGAAGTGGCCCAGCTTCCACAGACACCCGAGGAACGCCACGAAGCTCAGCTCGTGGCCGGTGCCGTAGTCGAGGCGCTGCGCGCTGCCAAACGCGCCCAGCAGGTAGCTCCTGATCTCCGCGCGCGCGGCCTCGCCGCCCGCGGCCGCAACCGTCGCCCCCAGCGCGCCGGCGGCATCCCCGTCCAGCAGCATGCCGTCCGCCCTGTCCTCCAGCAGCGCGTGCCACGCGCGGAAGCTCAGGTTGCCGAACCGGCGCGGGCCGGGCGCGGGCGGCGCCTCGTCGACCAGGCGGCCGATGCCGGCGAGCAGCGCCTGCAGCGCCGCGACGGGCGCGCTGGGCGAGCCCGGCCCGGACGGGATGCGAAAGGTCCGGGGCGCGGGCGAGCCGCGGCGCGGGCACACGGCGCGGTTGAGCTGCATGAGGAAGACGCCAATGTCGCGGTAGGCCAGGCTGGTGAGGAAGGCGGGCACGTCGCTGCTCTCGTGGATGCGCTTGGCCGGGACGGCAAAGGCCGGCAGGGCGGCGCGGTCCAGCACGGCGAGCCTGGGGAGTCCGGCGGCCATCGATGCTCTTTGAGAGGGTTCGCTTGCTTCTTTTTTCCTTTCTCTTGGCGCGCGGGATGGGTGGTCGATGGGAGGATGAGAGAGGCTCAAGCGCTCATGGCTGGTTGTGTGGATATCAATCGCACGGTGGGTTCGCGGGAGTTAGTCATCGTGACGATCAAGCACACGATATGTTGTATAAACGTAATCAGAATGCCAATTTCTCCACGGAGACGTTCTTTTGGAACTGGGAACAAGAAAGAAGTCTTTGCAAGAATACCTCGTGATGCCCTGCATTATTTGGTGGGCTCACATGGCCCCCTGCACGGATGTGCTCGTTTCCACGGCACCTGTGGGTAAGTGATTATTTCCCGACATCCGACATCCGACCTCTAGGTCTCCCATTCAACTCTTCCTAAACATTTTGCAAGATTTCCTGTTCTGATGGCCTCGGGAATTTCTAGGAGACTTGCCTCACTCCAACATGTCTGACCAAGAACCGTTCCCGCAAAGTCCACTGCCGTTTCCCGGGGCTACACCAGCCAGGCGCCCTCAGCAGCGTCCTCTCTCATCACCAGTCTCCCGCTACAGAGAGCGGTTTTCGGGAAGCGCAAAAAGGCGGAAAACTACTCACTACCCGTTTATCCCGCCGCCTCCGGTCAGAAAATATGCGGCACGCCCTCAGCCAGCATGTGCCGAACCGCCACAGTCGAGGCCTGCCGCCTATCATGCGGATGCGGCGATGTACGCGTACAACCACGCGCGAGATTTTGCCGCGGCGGAAGATATCATCAAGAGCGATGCGACAGAGGACTGTTCGGACTTTGAGTATCAAGGGCGGGATGACAGTGCCGACCCTGTCCTCAATCCCCAGCGGCAGGTGCGGCGGCTGCAACAAGAAGAACGGGACGATCGGCAGACGCTTCACCCACATCAGGAAGAAGCAAATGCACTCCAATCGGATTTTCAGGGGTATAGAAATCTACGCGATGACATTGACGAGATATACCAGTCGCGTTTCAAAACTCTGCAAAGACGCTCACCGACGAGACTCTTCCGCGCGAGTGACTGGGGCAGCAATGTGAACGTGGCTACGAGCCCGCCTCCGGAAGAGTCCGAGATCAAAGCATTAGAGGCAAAGCCAACGCCAGAAGATCGAATTATTCGACGACGGCCATCGCTTGAGTTGGGCAGTCAGCGTGCTCCCCGCAGCCACCACACATTGTCCCGCACCATTCCCGAAGACTCAGAATTGCGAGAACCGAAAGTAGAAGAAAACATTTCTTCACCACAAGTTTCACCCCCAGGGAATGGATTCAACGGTCGGAGCACGGCGGCTGCGCCAGCGGAAATCGAAGTGAGGGTTGTCGAGACACGACAACCAGCACGGGCGCCGCAGTCGCCAGCGGTGACCCAGCCGGAGCAAGTTATTGACTGCGACAGCGCGTCGATATGGAGTGACGAGACAGTTTCAGACTCGCAGTGTACACTATCAGACGCGATTCTGGAGATGCACCGGCTCATGAGCAAACCGTTTTGGGTAGATAACGAGAGATGGCTCGCCGTCAGCCTGCAGCCTCTCCCATCAGGGCTCCCATTCATTCCGTTCTCCAACGAGATTATCAAGAAAACTCAGGGTTTGGTGGATGCTATTCATTTGATCAGAGCAAAGAAACACCACTCGGAGCAGGCACACTTTGCTTCCACCATGAGGCATCGCATCGCCAGCTTCATCTCCGAGATACACGACGCCTGCTCGGCCATATACCGGCACTTGCTCGGTGACCAGCAGAAAATGCCCCAAAGACCCTCTCTCCATAAAGAGGCAGTTCTCAGGCTGCGGAAATACGTCATTCCACGACTGGTGCTCGTCCTCAGCAACGCATTCACGCTGCTGTGCAACCAGCGAGCGGAAATGAGAAGCTTGGTCGTTTTCATCGTGGAACACATTTGCTTGGAGACAGAACGAATTACCAAGGCAGTCGAGTTTGGAACGGTCAAATATGAGGATGGAAGAGGAAGTATCACGGAGCTGGAGAGGTTTGCGCGGGCCCTTGACGTGGTACATCGGTGGGCCAAGAGGGAAGTATTCAAGAAGAACCGAACCGCGCCGGAACCATGAGATCGATCGCTGTATAGCTATACTATTAATACAAGATATCACCGCCATGAACCAGACTCCGCCCAGTCTTGACTTCAGAGATCATCCCCACCTCGTGCATCTTCCTGACCAGCGAAAAGAGCATGCCGTCGCACCCCCTGGCCGCCATCAAGTCCACCGTCACCGGCAGGTACTCGGTGTGGTTCGTGACTTTGGACTCGTACTCGATCTCCCCAATCGGAATCACAATGTCAGGAACCTCGGCCATGACCGAAACCCGGCTCGTGGAGAAAGCGCCGGGCGCCTGCGGTCCGGACCAGTACGTATCCCTGTACTTGGGCGCCGGCGTCCGCGGGACGTACACGAGCAGGTGGCTCGAGCAGCTCGCCCCGTCCGGCGCGAGCACGCTCCCGTTGAACCAGTCCATGAAGCGCGTCTTGTTGGCCAGCGCCTCCTCCCGCGTCGCGCCCGCGCCGTCGCCGAGCGCCCAACGGCGCAGCGGCGCGGGGTTCACGTGCGGCCGGC
>LUFD01003710.1:0-12703 GCA_003025255.1 Cordyceps pruinosa
CTTACTAGTAATTTAAGTAAGTACTACTTACTATACTTACTAGTAATTAAGGTAATTAGTTACGTAACTAATCACTTCCTAACTAGGCGTTATATAGGCACCCTCTAGGTCGCCATCCTAGGCCGCCTCCCCTACTACCTACGTGGATTCTTCGTTCGTAACACTATAGTACTTATAATAACCTTAATTAGCTACTATTAGCTTAAAAAGTTAGCTATTTAATTATAAATTTTATTACTATCTAGCTCTATATAAGCTAGTTACTAAATTTTATAGGACTATTTAGTTATATAGTAATAAGGGAAAAAAAATAGTAAAATAGTATTACTTTACCTCTTTTAGTAGCTCTAAACGCCCTAGTTATACCCCTACCTAGCCTAGTACTTTATCTATAGGGGTATTAGGAAGTTATGTAAAGGCTACTAGAATTACTATGAAGATCCCTACTAAATTCGGTAAAGCGGCCATTTTATGAAGACGTAGGAGCGGTTGACCTAGTCACACGGCTAAGTCAAAAACTCAAGATCACAGCATTAGGCCACTATCCGAGTCTCTTTCTCTACCATAGTGTGGCTTCCCTACACCCTTACGAGTATTACCCTATAAGGTTACTATGTGGGTTCACACAAACTAGCATTCAAACCTCATACCTTAACAACAATGCCGTTATGTTCTGCATGATCCATCGATTCCCCTACAACCGCAGCATTGACCATCGTCGTCTCCGTCGTGGCATGCCAACCAAACATCCTGCCGACACGCGAGATGCAGAACCAGAACAGCGTCCCCATCGCCGAAAGCAGCGTATCATTCCCACCCATAATCCCGCCGTATGCCCTATCAAACCCATCATACGATAGCCGCTCCTCCCCGTGACCAACGTGAACATGGCCAAATACCACCAGCTTCGGCCGCACCCGTAGAATCTCCTTCGTGAGTTGCGGACAACCTTTTCCCCCGTCGTCAAGATGGCCCCTCGGTGGCCCATGCGTCAGCAGGACATCCGCGTCCTCCGGCACCAACCCGGGCCACACCGTCCGTATATCCGGATACTGAAACGCCCAGTTGCCAAAGCTCGGCGTCCACGGCGAGCCAAACACGCGCACAACCCTCCCATTGGGAAACGTCAGCCGCGCCGACGTATTATTCAGGTACACGACACCCCCCCAATCGAGGTCGCTCCGCGCCGCGCCCTCTTCCTCGCAGATGCGCTCCGGCGAGCGCGCCACAAACGCCGGGTCGAGGAGCAGGTCGTGGTTGCCCGCGACGACGACCTTGTATCTGTGGGGCAGGGCGTTGAGCCAGGCGAGCTGCGCCTGCAGCTCTGCAAAGGTGCCGTGGACGGTGAGGTCCCCGGCGTGGACGAGGACGTCGCCGGACGGCACGGCGGGCCGCGTATTGTGAGTGTCGGAGATGCACACGACGGTTAGGGGACTCTCCGGGTCGGGCGGGGGCCTCGGGAGCCCCCTGTGTCGGTAAAGGTGCTGCGCGACGAACAGCGCCGGATTCTTGCGGTAGCGTTGCCAGGACGTTCGCCGAGGCGGGCGCCAAGTTGGCAGAGGGCCACTGACTGTCGTAGCCATGGCTTAGAGTCGACGAAGAAGGGATGAGAAGTTGTGTGCTGTTGCTGATCTAAAAACGGGGTTGATCGGCCCTCATGTGGCCGACAAGACGGCTAGGTATTCCTCGTCCAGGGTTCCTTGCGAATTGGTTACGTCAATGCATTTCTGGCCGTGTGTGAGTATGGTGAAATGGGATCGCAGGTGGGAACTACACATGTAGTGGCAAACTGGGCGGCTAAAAATCAGCGTTGGCAAGCACTAACTAGCTTGACAAGCTCAAACGACCAGTTTCGACTCGGGCCACCAGCCGGGCCACCAGCCCCCTAGCTCTACATCATGAGGTGTTCGTGCATAGCCGCCAGCCGAATAGCAACATGATGTCGTGTGCAGCCAATCGAAGAGGCTACGTTTCTATAATTATATGAGATTGTAGATGGCACGGCTCCAGTGTGAGCGGAGGAGGCAGGGATGCTTGACCTTGGTGTAAACAGCCAACAAGGCCGCCGCTCCTGTTCGAAGGTGAATAGATAAACAGCAGAAACTCCGAGTCTGGTTTTCTTGACAAATGTATAATTTTCCTGTATTACGACTTTCGCAGTCATTGCCCCTTTGATGTAGAGAAAAACTCAGACCCCTCAGTCTTGCCACACTCTCACTACGATGGGTGCGTGCTGCTCGACCACCGCATCCAACAATGACGTTGAGATGCGACCACCCCGTCGTCCTGTGCAACCTGCCATCAGCGATCCCTCCGGCGGGCCCGTCATGGTGCCACCAACCTATCGAGACGAGCGAGGCCGTCCGATCGAGCACCCGTCTTTCGAGCTGACGCGTGACGTCCTCTTACAGGCCCTCGACGACATGTCTGCCGCTCTGGTTGACCAGGGCGTCACCGTGCACGGCGTCACTGTCGGCGGCGCCGTCAACACCGTCTATCTCAGGGCGAGGGCCAGTACCCACGACATTGACTTCTTCCTGCCTCACCCGGACGACTCGGAGCACCGAGCTCTGACCGTGGCGGCCCGGCACGCCAATCGCCGAACCGGCGGTGCCCTAGGCGCGGAGTGGTTCAACAACGCGACGCAGCTGCTCATCGGTGCCGCGAACCAGTCCCGGCTTGCCAGCGCCGCCTTTGAGCAGAATGTCGTCGTCTACGACAACACGAGCAGCGCGGGTGGCCTTAGGCTCTACGCTGCCCCGTGGCCGTATGCCATCTCTGCAAAGCTGGCTCGCATTTCGACGGGACGCTGTCGAGCCTATGACATGGAGGACGCAGTCCGCTACCTCAGAGAGTATCTGCGCCTGGAACAACAGCGCTCCGTCAACGCCAGAAGAATTCGCAGATGGGGATCTCAATACGGGCATAGCATTACCGATGAAGTGCTCCGTTCAGCCAACGCTTCCTACTACGAGCTATTTGGCTCATATCCAATTAGCTTTGAGGCGTCTTCCTGATATGCCACCCGTATTGAAACTGACTGGTCGCGGTCTATTTTTGTATTCAGTTTATTCATTAGTTATGGTCATTCTAGTTACATAAAATGTATATGAGGTTGCAGGATAAGTATGTTTTTGCTTGCACACTCGGACGAGGCGCCCTTGTCATCAAACCCTGTCAAAGTAACAAAGTCCCTTGTGCTATTATCCCAGTGCGGAATCGCAAGTAGGTCCCGAACTGGCGGCACGCCTTCCACCCACGCAGGCAGCTCCTCGAACTGCTTGTCGCGTTTTTTCCACTCTTCCATCATCTCGCCGGTAAAAATTGGCGGCGCGTCTCTTGGCAGCCCAAACCGGATGCGCTGGTTAAACGCCACTCGCAGAAGCTTCGGGATGCAAGCCAAGCACGCATACCGTTCCGGGTCAGGGTCTTTTGGGTCTGGTATTTCGCATATGGCCCAGGAGCTGTGATACCAAAATGCTTCGAATTCATTTCGAATCTCGAGCCACTGATCCAGAAGCAGATGCTCGTAGATTCGATAGAGAGCCTTGAGGGGCTCGTCTCCCTCTTGTAAGACCCTGCGATTGAGAATCGGCAGTTCGTACACGGTTCGTTCCGCAATTAATTCGCGAGGGGTTGGGGGGAGAGATTCATGAATTGCGGCTGTTGTGGTGGCTGACGATTCCTTCTTCGTAAACGATGAGAGCCACCGGGATACAGGTAACCACACCCTGTTGTCGGCCTTGCAGGCCCACCGTTTCATCTGAGTGAGAGCAAAGGGTTCTTAAGTAAAGGAAGAATGCTGCCTTCCGTGGCTTTACCATTGAATCAAATGCGATGGAGAGGGGGCGGTGCTGATGATACGGGTGAAGATGGCAAGGTGTAGGTAGCTGTGAGACCACGATGAGACGCGGGCGCGTGTTGATGGCTGCGGCACGTGCCTGCTTGCACAAAGGCAGCGCTTCCACATATCATTGACGATCCGCCTACAAACACGACTTTAGGCACAGATAAAGTTGAGAAAAAGTAGAGCTAGATTTCATAATACCGAATTCTTCAAACTACAAGTGTAATTTTATTTTACTTTATTGGCGCAAACCAGCTGCTTGGAGCAGGCTGCTACACCAAAAAGCGGCGGCCACACAATCAATAGTGGCCGTTATTGTCCCCAGTATGACAACCAGGCCCTTCTCGCACCGGCGTCGCGGTGAAAGGGCCCAACAGCTCATCGCCTGGAATGAGGAAACAGGATGCCGTGCGTGGCTACAGCCCAACGCCTAGCCAGTCAGGCAGGACTTTGCACGCACGACCCGGCACAAAGCAGTGGCTGTTGTCTTCGGACATTCAGGTGCGTTTCTTGGGTGCGCTGCGGAATTCCTCGCCAAGCGTGTTTGCAGAATGATTGACGTCGGGCGGATGAACGTTCTCATCAAGCACGTTGCCAGCTTTTAGCAACAGTCTTCCCGGAGCTTCACGCCGTGTACATGGAAAACGTGGGCTTTGAACTCCGTCAGATTCTCTATGAAATCACCAAGGTGCCGACATTCGGGATGGCGGGGAAAGCCGCGCTGGTGCTCTGTGTAGTTGTTGAACGGCCGTTCAAGCTCGCTCGGCTGGAAGTAGCCGGACAGACAAAGCCTGGCAGCTGCGACGATACAGCTTCCCCTCGGAACACATAATTCTAAATCCTGATCCAGGCTCATTAGTCTTGAACCTGGGAGCGCTGGGGTAGAAAGCATCTACAAGCACACACAAAACAAACCCGCGGGACGTTATAGCAGCAAGGTATGCCATATTCACTCAGCATGCGGCTAACGACTGATTCGAGCGTCATTAGGTACTGCTCAAAGAGATGCTTATTCTAGGTTACCGATGCCTCCCAACCTCACTTTTACACTCTCTCCTGGACCCACACCGGCGCAGACACGTGCGACGCAGCACAATTTGTTCTGCTTTTCCTCCCGCAGACAACATGAAGTTCGGCTTTTCAAAGCTTCTGCGCCGATCGTGGTACAACCGAGTACAGGTGCTCTCTCATTTACATCTCGAAGTCGGTCAGCAATACCGGTCGTTTGCTTTCCCCGCAACCGCCCCGTACCTGCTATTAACTGGCGACGTTGGCCGCCTCGTCGATTATGACAACTACCTGGCATTCCTGCAGGCCCAAACAGCGCGTTTCGAGACCGTCCTTCTTGTTTTAGGCAACCACGAATTCTATGGTCTGAGCTATTCCGATGCACTGGACACCGCACGACGTCTTACCGACGAGCCGTCCCTGGGCGGGAGGCTTGTCCTCCTACACAAGACGCGCTGGGACAGCCCACGCTCTAGCCTGACCATCCTTGGCTGCACACTATGGTCCTTCATACCCGATGAGAAAAGAAGTATCGTGCAATCCCGGATAAACGACTTTCGCAAAATCATCGATTGGACGCCTGCGACTCACAACAGTGTCCATGCTCAGGAGGCTGCCTGGTTGCGCGGGGAGGTGGCGAACCTGCTGGCTGCCGAAATGCAGAAGCCTAGAGCCCTGCTTGTCGCTACCCATCACGCGCCGTCTCTTCAGGGAACCTCGCGGCCCGAGCATGCTGAAAACCCGTGGTCCTCAGCCTTTGCCACCGGCATGCTGGCCTCCGGGGACTGGGGCCTCGTCAAAACCTGGGTGTTTGGCCACACGCACTACTCGACGGATATGTTATGCAACGGTGTTCGACTTGTGGCGAACCAGCGCGGATACCTTATGCCACAGACATCGGATCGCAACGGGAGCAAGAAACACGACAGCAACTACTTTGATCTTGCTAAAGTGGTGATCAACTAGAAGGTGCCAAGCTCGAATGTCTCTACACGATCAACCACCACCATGGCGTCTGCACTTTTGCCCAGACTTGCAGACTGTTCATGTAATAAACTCTTTCGCATTTTGCAGGCAAACGGGGCGTCCCTTCCGATAGAAGAGTTAACCTGGCTGTAAAAGAAGCACGGGTCTTTGGAAGGAAGGAGAATTGAAGCATACTATGTGCTTCGGTCGCTGGAAGTGAACTTTCAAGGTAAGAAAGAAGTACACACGTCGTTCATTGCTGGCTGTCGTGGATTGGCCAAATGGTCACGACGTCCTCTAGATTCAACCACCGATCTTTCTATTCCCTCATTTGCCTGACAGGGTAGTCTGCGGTGGACAGCGCGCCACCTTCGGCCCGCAAGTTTATACGATTCTCGGCCTTTGGTATTCTGTTAGGCCAACAAGGGCTACATGCTATGCAGTGAAGCAGGGTCCAGCATCCGGGCCAGGCTCCAGCGCAGCGAGGCCGAGTATTCGGGACTCGCACAGAACGAGCCTGTTGATTATTAGTTCACCTAGGGCCTCACGGCTGAGGCTCTACCAGACCCGTCCCCATATCCAGGACGAGGCTCTCGAGACGTGCCATCGGTACCACAAAGTATATTCTCAGGCACGGAGGGGGTCTCGATTTCGCGACGCCAGCGTGGCAAACATAGCTGCATGATGATAAAGGAAGAAACAACGTCAGATAGAAACGTAGATTTCGTATCCAACGCCTCTATTCGAGGCCACGTCCATGAGCCCGTTTCTTAGTTGATGTTGGCGTAGCCACTAGCCGTCACTGCTCCCAAGAAAGCTGCAGTCGTCGCCATTCGGGATAAGAACCGAGTGGCGGATTCACTTCACGGCCATTTCTTCATAGGCCAGCAAGTCGAGCGCTCCGACGTGGGCCACGGCCGCGATGCCGCTTCCCGGCCGCGCGCAGAGTTGCGCCATCGATCGTGACACGTTTCGTGCTATTCCCAAGCGATTCGGGGGGGTCGCTGTCGTCCTGATCGCGTCTTCTTTTCCTGGTCCGATCCGCCTTTTGTCCGATGACGCCCGCTGCGGCCTTTCTCTTGTCAGAAATCTCATTCTCCAATAGATGCGCCTCCTTGATGACCCAATCCACTCGGAGTCTTTGGAAGTGGACAGCCGTCAGCGCGCGCTCGTACGGCCCCGTCGCTCGAAGAAATTCACGATTCGCCTTCTCACTCGCCATCCGGTCTGCTTGCGTCGCTCTTGGCCCTTGATCTTGAGCGCTGAATTTCGCGGCGGAGCGCGGAGCATCCGCGAGGAGTCTCCAGGATTGGCGGAATCGGGGTTCCAGAGTTGTTGCAATGGCACGTAATTGTTCCAAATGCCACATCTCGAAATTGAGATATTCGAGCCAATCAGTCCAAGCATCCTGGTGGCGTGGATCTTTACGCAACCTCAAGGGCCAACTGAATTGGTGAGGCTCGAGACGTCTTTCAATTTGGGCTCTATATGCGGAGAGCGGTCGGGCGTCAGGTAGGTGTCGGACTGCATCTATATCCTGCCACTGCTGTTGTATCGTTTCGTCAAAAGAAGAACTAGCGAGCGTCTCCTCCGCGAAAATCGTTTTATATAAGCGACGGTTCACTTCGAGGAAAACCGGGAGTCCTTCCTGACTGTTGCCGTCTCGGTTAATCAGTTGCGACTTTCGGAAGCCAAACCACCGCAACAGCTGCCTCGAGAGTACGGTCGACTTTTCTACAGCGGCCGTGTTGGTGTCCGGCTCGTCGCTGAGCCAGGCCAGGATCGTGGGGCAGATTGCCTTCGTGTCCGAAAGCTCGGCGATGGTGCAAGCAGGGCGAGCGCCATCCTTAAGAAGCTCTTCACGGCTCGAGGCTTCAAAGATGAGGGCGATGCCATCACGCGGCGGAGGAGTCTCTCGAGAGTCATCAGGCAATATCGGCTGTCGTGGCTCCTGCTGCTGTTGTTGTTGACGACGAGCCAAATCCGTTAGGCGGCTGATGAGATCTTCTGGATCAGGTTCGCCAAACTCCGGTCGTTCGGACGCGTCGCTGTCCACGGTCGATTAGCTAAAAAGCTACATCAAATAACGCAGTACGTACCAAAGCTTCTGTGCTAGCTCTTCCTTCTGCGCCTTAGTCAATTTCTCGACGCCGTCGAGGTTAGAGATAACGAATCCTTCGCCATCGCGGTATTTTTTTAAGAAGCATATGAGTTGCTTGACATCATAAGCCAAGAGTTCAGCGGCGAGCATATTGAGATTGCAGATTAAAGCGTGGTAGGGGGAGGAAACGAGCACGCTACGGGCGCGGGATCAGAAAAGCGTGATGATGTGTGGAGCTTGTTTCTACCTTCGACTTCATCTTAGCCTCTTTAACTTCAGCCTAGCGGGAGACAACCTTGCATTTGTAGGTTTTACATTGTCTAGTCCTATCTTCTTAGCTCACTTAATAAGGAGAAGAAACTACCAAAACCTAGATATAAAGGAGGGACGAAAGCTAACTATAATTTTTCTTTCTAAATAGGGGGCTGCTGTATTATGTAGAGGTACTACTAGGAGGTACCGTGAAACGTTGATTAGTAAGGCTACTGGCAGCCACCTCCACCATCAACGCTAACCCCGCAATCACCACAACGGTCCGCCCGCCTGCCCGCCTTGACGTTGGCTAATCGGCTAAAAGCACTACATAAGTTCGCGTTTGCTTTGACCGCACTCGAGCCCTTTTTAGTTTAATGGATAACACCGACCTCGATAGCATTGATGACGATGTTATTCTATTTCTGGTACCACTTACTCTCCCTGCGTGGTTCGCGACAAAAATGCCACAAAACAAGACGCGGCGGTACAAGGGCCGCCAGTGTTTATCACCCAAACGCGACATCCCTCAACACGAACGAGAAGGAACCGAACCACCAAGAGACTATAAACTCCTTGAGAACATCGATGGCCTTGCACTAAGGTTCAGTCACGGTTGTAAGACCGGACTTGGCGTGATAGGTGGACGCGCCAGCAGCGCCGACTTGGTCTTCCAGGACATTGACGGCATGAGCAGATCCCACCTTGCCTTTACTTTCGACGAAAAAACGAACAAACCTATTGCGAGAGATCTCGGCTCCATGTATGGAACAGCGGCCACTTACGATGGGGAACAGGAAGAGCGATTATCTAACTTTGACTGGCCATTGATCGGCCCGAGTATTGTGAAGGGTAAACATCCAATCCTCAGCATCACAGAAGTTGCCCGATTCAGTGTCATAGTACCCCAACACGACTTCAACTCGCGAGACTATATCGAGAAAGTGAGAAGGTTTCGCACTGAAACGGCGCGGGCCGATGATTTGCTGGAATCTCTCAAAATACAAACTGCGCAGCACACCCGGCTCCCTAGTGTCGGACGAACAACTTCGGGAAGACAAAACTCGCAACCGAAGCTGTTTGAGAAACTTATCGGACAAGGTGCTTTTGGTGAGGTCATTTTTGTGTGGGACTTGAAGACAACAATGGAGTACGTTGTAAAGAGGCCACGGAAGCATCTCATCAAGAGCGGCAAGTTTAACAAGGAGCTCTGGATGAGAGAAGCTAAAATTATGGCTGGAATATCACACGTAAGCAGCGCAATTTTGAAGATCTCCTGAATTTCCCATGCTTACTAGCGGCTAGAAACATATAGTTGCGTTTTTGGATGCGCACTTTGATCCTTATCCCCAACTGAGGTTGGAGTATATCCCTGGAGGATCTCTAGAGGCGTGCGAGGACATTTCAGAGCTTGAGAGCGGTAATATTCTTCACCAATTATCGTCAGCCCTGGAGTATCTCCATAACCGGAACCCCTCCATTAGCCATCGTGATATCAAACCTGAAAATATTCTTGTGGCTGAGAGAACAACCGAAAATATCTATGTCAAATTTGCAGATTTCGGGCCCTCCAAGGAGTCTGACACCTTGAAGACATTATGTGGCACGCCGTGCTGGGCCGCTCCTGAGATCCTTCGCAAGATGGCTGACCCTGGGGGTGCTATGCACGATACTTACGGGGCCGCCGTCGACATATGGTCTCTCGGAGTAGTCATTGCCTCGTTACTATGCGGTGGACTCCCAGATTACATGGATGAGTGGAATACCGACGATGTGGCCTGGGCCTGTCACTGGCCTTACAAAATACGGGAGCAATACAGTGACTTCCACTTAAGACGAGGAGGGAAACTTCTCTGGCTCATCCTCGATAGCATGCTCGAGGTTCATCCAGATGACAGGTCATCAGCAGACTATATTCATGACGAGGCGCAGAGGATCCTGGAATGTATGGCTGGCGACGAGCCTTACGGCAGCGAAGAAAACGCAGCCACTCCTAAACCTTGTTCAGAAGCATCTACATTGCGTCTCGATATCGAACCTGCCTCTGGTGCCGCGGCAACACCTCTAGGAGAGGGGCTTGGGCGTGCGGATGGACCCGCTGAGGGATACAGTGTTGCTGCCGAGACTCTTTCAGCAAATTGGGGGCTGTCAAGCACCCGAGAAGCGGAAGTTCAGCCCGGCGTGATTCTAGAAACATGCGAAGGTCTTTCGCAGGGAAGCATCGCCGATGAGCAGCAACGGGGACGTTCCCTCTGTCTCAGCACCGCAAACAGCGGCAGGTGCGGCAAGGCAGACAACGTGTCCCGTACGTCGGGTCAAGAATCTGTGGAACAGCTTCGGGAACTTGGACGAGGGACCGCGGTGACTCCTCATGAAGATGTATCGCTGAAGAAGAGACGTTGCCGAGAGCACGATGGGTCTTGTAGTCGCTCGGTTTCAGTAGATCAATGCCGTGGCAGTAGCAAGGGGTCACCATGTCCCAAACGGAGCAAGCAGCTTGTCCCTGGCTAGCAGGTCTTCTCCGTTGCCATGACCCCATGATTTGGTCTCGCCAGAGGCGGTAGGGAAGAGGCGCGCTCCTAGGCAGAAAGATGCTCAGCGACGGGATCCAAGCAGCTCGGAATGCTCTGCTCCCACCATATTAATGAGTTACGGGTAATGATATAGCCTTCGTTAGTAAATAAAAATGGCCGTGATGTAAATGCGAAGGTTACGTTCTACCTTGTTGAAGTTGCTATAGGCTAAGATTTGTAAAGGTGGCTGTTGTCGCTACTGCTGCTGTTGTCGCTGTTGTTGCTGTTGTCGCTGTTATTACAGAGGTGGCCGATATAGTGGGCAGTACTAATCACGCTATAGTACGAATTATGCCGGGCTCAAGATCTTTGTTTATTTACTTTCTATATCCGAAGTGGTAATGGCAGCTCTATTCTGTAGCACCTCTTTCGCGAAGTGCTCTCGCGACAGTTGCAAATTTGCACTTCGCCGCGCGGTCGAGAGCAGTCTGCCCCGTGGTCCTCGCATTCACGTCCACGCCAGAGTCAATCAGCAGCCCGATTTTCTCGACCGCGTCACGGCTCATGCCCGCCCACGAGGCCGCCGGCGTCCCCGCGGCCTGGTGCAGCGCCGTCTCGCCGTCGTGGGTGCGCGCCTGCACGTCCGCCCCGGCGTCCATCAGGAGCCGGAGCTGCCAGATGCTCCCGTGCGCCGCGGCGTACAGCAGCGGCGTCTCGCCGTCGTTGTTCGCGGCCTCGATGTCGAGGCCGCCCGCGGCGAGCAGGGCCTGGAGGAGCTCCGCGGAGCACTGCGCGGCGCGGTGCAGCATTGTGTTTCCGTCCTCGTCCCGCCCGTGATCCACGGACACGCGAGCGCCGTTGTCGACGAAGAACTTGATGGGGGAGGGCCGCCCTTCGGCTATCGCGACCTGGAGCGGAGTGCGCCCGCTGTCGTCCGCGGCGTCGATGTCGGCGCCCGCGTCGAGCAGCACCTGCGCCACGTCGGACAAGTCCTGGCAGGCAACCTCGTGCAAAGGCGACCGTCCGTCACGATCGCGGGCGTCCACATCGGCCCCAGCATCCACGAGGAGCTTCGCAATCGTTGGCTGCCAATACAGGGCCGTCCCATGCAAGGGCGTCCCGCCATTCTCGTTACGGACATTGACGTCGGCGCCGGCGTCGATGAGGAGCTTGGCGATGGCGAAATGCCCACTGGCGCAGGCCGTGTGCAGCGGCGCCACGCCGTTGCGGTTCTGGGCCGACACGTTCGCGCCCGCGTCGAGGAGGGCTTTGACCGACGGCTGGTTACCCGACTCGACCGCCAGATGAAGAGGCGTCAGGTTGCCCCGCGATGCATCCACTGCCGAGACATCGGCGCCACGGCGAAGGAACCCCAGCACCTGCTCGGGATCCCCGTAAAGAGCTGCTTCTTCTAGCGTTGAGGCTTCGAGGTGCGTCTGTTCAGCTTCTGACTTGCCGCAACAGGCACACGAGAGACCTGGCTCCTCAGTGGATTCAGCCATGATGAGGAATCTGTCAAAAGAACCGATGTCAGGAACGTTTTTGTGGTAGCCCCGCGTGACTTTAAATACTTCAAGCAGACCCATTGTTACGGACACCATCAATAAGCGATAGCTGCTAATAGAACTCTATCGCCTCTGCTGCCTTGAGCCCCGTAAAGACCCCTGCAGTTTTGAGTTCGCTACTAGGCTGCCATCTTGAATGTTGGTGACGAGTCAGTCGTGACCCAAGCGCAATTGAAGCTCAAGATGAGGTTGATAGTACGGTACTAATATTATAAATTTGGCACAGCCCAGTTTTCTGATGCGAAGTGTTACTAAACGAGTCGAGAAATAAATCACAGAACTCATGACAATCGACTGACTACATTGGCCGCGCCTACCCCTTGACGCCTCGGCCACAACCTGTCGCTGACAGTTATCCCCCAAGCGCAAGTTGTCCCTTCACACTACAACATTCCTGAACGAATCTGTAAATAAACTACTCGCTGCCTCCTCCTCCTCCTCCTCCTCCTCC